>QRFJ01007895.1:0-89017 GCA_006176705.1 Cocos nucifera | reverse complement strand
CGATCATCTAAATTTATCTAATTTACTCCCAAAAATCTTACTAGTGACACCTAGAAGTAAATATGGTGGCATCCATTACAGAACTAAAATGAAACCTTATTCGTGTAGCTACCTATACTGATTAAGATTATTCTATCTTGAAGCCTTCGATCAGATTAGGGTTATTCGAATCAGAAGAGTTCTGATCCATCGAAAGGAGTTTCGATGATGTCTATGATAGAGATCATGACATATCCCATTACCATACAGAACTGAACCTAACTGGGTCACACAAACAAGGGTTTGAATCTGGTGATCATCAATTGAACTGATCTAGTTCAATTGATCTGAATGAGATTCAATTAGGTTCAAGGAAATCGTGCTAGCACTCGATTGAACCTAACGTTCTTCTTTTACTATCATAAATAAGTTGTCCTGACTGAGCCAAAGGAGTTTGTGCTCAATCAGAGGCCTTCATATGGTCTGACTGGAGGTTGTCCAAGTCAGAAAGGTTGTCTTATTTGTAAGACATTACCTGCCATTTTTGGTCACCTGCCATTTCTTGTTCTTTGACTTTGGTCAAAAGTCTACCTTTGACTGGTCAAACGTTGACCATTGACACTTTGACTTTTGACCACATGTCATGCACCTATTGGAGAGCTGGTGGGGGCCTGTCCCCCTGCCAGAACCTGGCAAGGAGAAGGGCGCACGCCAAGGGTGGCGTGAGCCCAAGTTGGAGGCGCCTAGGAGTCCTTGTTGTACAAGGACTCCATCTCCTTTTTGGATTCCAATTAGAGTTCTTCTAAGAACCAACTTTGACTGGTCTTAGGCACCCTCTAAGGAGGAATCCAGGGGTCTCTATTCCCACCAATCAGATTTAGATCTGATTTCACAAAGGGTTGTGATTGGTTGGGAGGAAGAGGAGTTGGATCACGCTTAGTCTATAAATAAGACCCTGCGCCCAACTCAGATTCTAATGCAATTAGAATAGAGATTTCCCACGCCCCAAGGCTGCCTCTCCCCTCTTCCTCCATGCCTAAACTTCTCCTCCTTCTCCTCTCCACGTCCAAAAGAGTTTTGGACTTAGGTTGGTGCGATTCCAGATCAAAAGAAAGGCGATCAAAAGCAAGAAGGCTGCACTGCTGCAAAGGACGACTGCTGATCTTCAAAAGGAGTTTTGAAGATCCTCCAGATCAGATCCAGATCTGATTTTTGGAGGCGTGATAGAGAAGAAGAGGATCTCCAGATCCAACCTGAGTGGATACCGATAGAGGCCAGGCGCTTGCGTGGCTAGATCCAGAACCTTCCGCTGCAATCAGGATCATCTACAGGGTAATAGGATTACCCAAATCAGATAAATTAAATTTGATTTAATTTATCTTATTTTATTTTATTTATTAAAATAATAAGAATCAGATCTAAAACATATCAAGATCTGATTGGGATCAAGAAAAAAATTTTTGAAATATATCTCTTGATCTGATCAGATCTGAACGAACCTGGACCGAGAAATCAGGATTTCCCTTCAACTCCAATCTCTACGGCAAACTTCTTGTACCAGAATGCTTTCTTTGCAGCTTCTGATTCAGCGATGTATTTTGCTTCCATGGTGGAATCTGCTATCACTGTCTGCTTGAAACTCTTCCAGCTGATAGCTCCACTATTACACACAAACAGACTCCCAGATGTCGACTTTCGATCATCTACATTGGACATAAAATCCGAGTCTATATATCCCTGGAGTTGGAGTTCTCCATTACCAAAAACCAACAACATATCCTTAGTTCTTCTTAAGTACTTAAGAATATATTTTATAAAAGTCCAATGTTCTTCACCTAGATTTGACTGATATCTACTTGTGACACTCACAGCATGGGCTATATCAGGTCGTGTACATAACATGGCATACATGAGGCTCCCTATTGCTGAAGCATAAGGGATCTTGCTCATGCGTTCTATTTCCTCAGGTGTGCTAGGGCACATCTTCTTGAAAAGATGAATGCCATGTCTGAAGGGTACCAAACCCCTCTTAGAGTTTTCCATGCTAAACCTCTTTAGCATTTCCTCTATGTACATCTTCTGTGAAAGTCCTAGCATCCTATTCGGTCTATCTCTATAGACCTTAATTCCTAGAATAAAGGATACTTCTCCTAGGTCTTTCATGGAGAATTCTTTAGATAACCACATTTTAACTATGATCAACATGGAAATATCATTCCCAATAAGGAGGATATCATTCACGTACAATACGAGAAAGACAATAGCGCTCCACTGACCTTTTTAAAAACACATGGTTCCTCCTCGTTCTTCATAAAACCAAATAATTTGATCATATTATTAAAACGAGTATTCCAGCTTTGAGATGCTTGCTTAAGTCCATATATGGACCTTTGTAGCTTGCATACCTTATGATCAGCATCACTAGATGTAAAATCTAGTGGCTATTTCATATAGATATCTTTCTCAAGATATCCATTTAAGAATGCCGTTTTCATGTCCAGTTGCCATATTTCATAATTGAAATAGATTGCAATAGCAAGCAATGTGCGAATGGATTTTAGCATAGCAACTGGCAAAAAGGTATCCTAATAGTCAATGCCTTCGCATTGACTATATCCTTTTGCCACTAATCTAGCTTTGAATGTCTCCACATTTCCATCTATACCAATCTTTCTCTTGTAGATCCATTTACACCTAATAGGTACTATACCTTCTAGTGGATCTACTAAGGTCCAGATTTGGTTTGAGTGTATTGAGTCAATTTCTGACTTCATTGCCTCTAACCATTTTTTGGAGTCGATATCTGATATCGTCTCGTTATAGGTTTTGGGATCACCATGAATCCTATTACCTACGAGGAATATTTTCTCAATTTTCTCTGAAATAGTACCTAAGTACCTCTCAAGGAGATGAAAAACCCTTTTTGATCTATGAGGTAGAGGAGGTAGTGATTGTATTGGCTCAACCTAATTTGGTTCCATTTGGTCCTTAGCTCGTTGCTCTTGTGAGACTTTCTCATCGAGCTTGATCTGCTTTCCAATGCCGCTATCTAGAATAAACTATTTTTCAAGAAAGATGGCATGTCGACTCACAATCACATTGTGATCTGAAATATAGAAATAATATCCTAATGACTCTTTAGGATATCCTATAAATAGAGCTCTAAAGGTTCTTAAGTCTAACTTGTCTGCTTGTTGTCTTTTGATATGAGCCAAACAACCCCAAATTTTGAGATGACTCAGATTTGGTTTCTTACTATGTCATATCTCATACGGTATGATAGGAATGATTTTAGAAGAAACCCTATTCAGTAGGTATATTCCAGTTAATAAACTATATCCCCAAAGAAAATTAAGGAGGTCTGTGAAGCTCATCATAGATCGGACCATATCTAATAGGATCCGGTTCTTCCATTCTAAAATTTTATTGAGTTGAGGTGTTCCAGGTGGAGTCCATTGAGAGATTATGTCATTTTTCTTGAGATAGTCCAGGAATTTCTGACTAAGGTATTCACCTCCTCGATCTGATCGAAGAACCTTAATGGATTTTTCAGCTTGCCTTTCTACTTCATGTCTAAATTTCTTGAACTTTTCAAAAGCTTCAGATTTGTGTCTTATAAGATACACATACCCATACCTAGATAAATCTCAATAGCCCAATTTTTTCTAATTTGTTAATCCTATCTTCTGCTATATGACCTAGTCTTAGGTGCCATAGATACCTATCATTTGGACTATCCCTAGGTCATTTTATGGCATTCACATTTTGCTCGATATTAAAAATAAATATATCAATATGTAATTGGTAAAGACTATTAATAAGAAAATCACTTATAATTTTATTTCTTTCATACAGAATGTTACAATGGTCCTTAAGAAAACTAATTACATAGCCTTCTAGTGCTAGGCATGAAACAGAAATCAAATTCCTGCTTGCTATAGGCACATAATAACAGTCTTTTAATACTAAGTCTAAATCAGATGGTAGTTGAAGAGGGTATGTTCCCATAGCCAAAGCAGTAACTCTTGCTTCATTTTTGATGCATAGGATCATATCACCATCCCTCAGCCTCCTGCTATCAAGACCCTACATGGAAGTGCACAAATGAGCATTAGAACCAGAGTCAAGCACCTAACTGGATGCAGAAGAAATCATAAGGTTAGACTCAATAACGAGAATACCTCCAGAAGGACCTACCTCCTTATTCTTCAGGATGGCTAGGTAAGTAGGGCAGTTCCGCTTTCAGTGCCCGTTAGTATTGCAATGAAAATACTTTTCTTTGTCAGTGGCCTTCTTCTTCATCTCTATCTTTTTTTTCTTTCCTCCTTCCGCCTTCTATTTTTTCACAGACTTCTTCTTCTTTTCAAAAGACTTTCTCTTGGAAAAAGTCCATTCCATAGTAAGCACTGAGCCTTTAGAATCTTTCATAGAAAGCTCAGTGGTAACTAGTATATTCATAAGTTTGGTCAGAAAATTTTGAAGTTTATGCATATGGTAGTTCATGATGAACTGCTCAAATGCATCAGTCAAAGATTGCAGAATTATATCATTCTATAGATCCAGGTCCAACTTCACTCCGAGCTTCTCAATCTCTTTCAAATCCTTGATCATCATCAGACAATAATCTTGGACTGATGGCCCATCACGCATTTTAGCCTTGAATAGTCGTTTAGTGACTTGATACTTGGCTGCACGACTCTGCTCACCAAACATCTCTTGTAGGTGAGCCAACATTTGGTGGAAAGTCATGATATCTTCATGTTGGTGCTGAAGCTCATCAGACATCGAGCTCAATATGTAGTATCTGGCCTTATTATCTTCGTCCATCCACTTATGAAGAGACGTTCTCTGTTCAGCGGATGGACGAGCTGGTAAGGTGGGAGGGTCCTGGTCCAATACATTAGTTAACTTCTCGAAATCCAAAATGATTTTGAAGTTTCAGAGCCATTCCTTGTATTGGGTCCGATCAGTCTATGAGTGTCCAGGATACAGGCTAGTGGGTTGAACACAGATATTTTTCTATAGAGAGTCAAAGTTTCTAGTTAGATATTATAATTAAGACTTGACCAATTTATTTAGAGATTTTATTTTTAAATAAATTAGCTTCCACTATTTTCTTGGATCCCTATACTCTCTCTGTAGAGATGCAAAAATCTTCATAATTATTGATTTCTAGTGGATGGTGCAATCCCACCAACTGACTCATCACCTCACCTAATAGTTATTGGTGATGGATTAGCCAATGAGTGAATAACTCTTGTTCAATGATTCTCTAATCATGGTGCACCCAAACTTGATCTCTAATTCATGAATCTCACCATGCTCGGAATAATGATCCACTCCTTAGTTAAATCAGACCCACCATTTGTATAGATAAATCAGACCCACCATTTATATAGATTGGATTCCTAATTGAGTCTCTCACTGTATTCGAAATATTGAGCCCAATCCATCCTCTAGCCCATAGCATCCAATGCCTAATAGATATGGTTGCATCTTTTCAGTGCAACTAAACCACTGTAACTAGCCGAGAATAATCAACTCCAGGAAGGGCCCGCATATCTACAATGGTAGAAGACCTTAGACTTAATATTTTCTTAGGAAGATTTGATTTAGGTCTCATTAAACTAGACTTGACATAGTCATAATAATTATGACTAACCTAGTGGCATGGATTAGCTCGGATTATTGGCCACCTCAAATCAGGACTGAGCCAATAAATATGGCCAGATAAGTGAGACCGATGGAAGAGATATGTCATTAACTTGATAAGAATGCATTCAAGTCAAGTAGCTCTCAATTAAAAACTAGTCGATCATATCTGCCAAACTTACCTTAGACACCAAATTATTGAGCTAGAACCAATCAGGTTAGCCTACAATCCAGACTCTAACCACTGAGCCTAATTAGGTCTTAGCTTGATCAATCACTCATGTGACTCGATTTTGATCTAGACTTAATTCTATTAGGCTGGTCAATTTAAGCACTCTTGACCCAAACTAACCAACTCTTGATTCAGTTTGATCAACTGCTTAGACCTAATTGAGCTATCCAAGCCCGAACTCAATTTTATGAATGTCTTAGATCTAAAATTCTTAATTTTAGACCTAACATATGTTTCATAATTTTAATTTTTAATTAAGTTTAGGATTTACAAACAAAACATGTAAATAAAATCCTAGGATTTCAGGATCTAGGATTTTGCAGAAAATAAGTTCATGATTTTTTATTAAGGACGAATGCGCAGTACTCCTACACATCATAAGAACACCCCATCAAATGAGAGGAGAGGGCATTTAAACCCTACTTTGTTCTTATGACCGGACGGCCAAGGGAAACGCCTTAATCAGAAATATAAAAATTATAAAACTTGTTAGATCTACATCATATATCTCATATATAAAAATTGATCTAACTATAAATATATTTTGCATACATCTCATATATCATATCATGCATATTTTTAGATCTAAATTATTTCATAATTATCTAAAAAATTAGATTTAAATTGATCACATCAAAATAAATTTTATTCTAGATAATTATATAGAACTATTCTACAACTAGTCTAAACATGCATTCATCATATCTCATATAATCCAAAAGTTAAATAATTTTATTTTTTCTTTTTAGATCTTATTATAATAATTATAACATTAAAAATAATAAATAAATTAATCTAAAATTATAACTTAATTAAATTAAATTATGATCATACTAGACTATACATAGAATAATTCTATTTTACAACTAGTCATGCATCTTGTAAAACTTAGATCTAAATTATTTAATTTTAATTTTTTTAATTTTAGATCTAATCATATCTCATGTGATATCTAAAATCATCTAATTATTAGATCAAAATTAAATTAAAATTAGATCTAAATTATTTATAGGAACCTGGCTTAGATACCAGTTGAAGGAAAAATCCCAGTTTCTCGGGTCAGGTTTGTTCAGATCTAGATAGGATCAAGAGAGATATTTCAAAAATTTCTCTTTTAAATCTAAATCAGATCTGAGATATTTTAGATCTAACTTTAAAAATTAAATAAAATAAATTAAAAATAAATTAAAATAGATTTAATTTATACCTTATTGTTGGATAATCAGATTATCCTGTGATGATCCTGCTAATTGTCTGAGGTTCTAGATCTAGCCACACAAGTGCCTGGCCTCTACCGGTACCCACTTGAACTAGATCTGAAGATCTTCTTCTTCTTTATCATTTTTTCAAATATCAAATATGGATCTGATTTGGAGGATCTTCAAAACTTCTTTTGAAGATTAGGTATAATCTCTTGCAGCAGTGCTGCCTTCTTCCTTTCTCGTCACCTTTCTCTTGTCTGGATCGCACCAAACTGGAGCCTAAATCCTCTTGTGCATGGAGAGGAGAGAGAAGACCTGAACATGGCATGAAGGAGGGAGAGGGGCAGCCTTGTGGCATGGGCTAAGGAAGAGCTTCTCTAAAGCTAGAAACAGATAGGGTTTATATAGACCCTGCTGCGCCATGCAGTGCCATATCTTCCCAGCCAATCACGTCGCTTCATGTAATCATATCTAAATCTGATTGATGGGATGATATCACCTAATCTAATTAGATGAGAGCCTCTCTCCAACACCCTTAGATAGTGCTAAGACTGATCAAAGCAGAGTCCCTTTGCGCCACCTAATTTGATTCCAAGAAGCAACCTGGAGTCCCATCTGTATGGAATTCCAGGCATCCCTATCCTTGGGTGCATGCCTTCCTAGGCGTGCGCCCCCTCCTTTTCATTTTCTAGCAAGGGGACAAGCCCCTATCTGCTCTCCTATGGGTGCATGACACATGGGTAGATGTCTAAGTGTCAAAGGTCAACATTTGACCAAAGTCAAAAGACAAGAACTAGCAGGTGATGAAAAATAATAGGTGTTGTCTCCAATTTATCTCATAAATTAAGACAATCCTTTTCTAGCCTAGACAAGCTCCAGTCAAACCAAGTAAAAGTACCTGAGTGAGCATAAATATATTTAGCTCAGTCAAGATGATTTTTAATGATTATAGAAGGAGAACGTTAGGCTCAATCATGTGCTAGCATGATTTCTTTGAACCTAATTGAATCTAATTCAAATCACTTGAACTGGGTTAGTCTAATTGATGATACCTAGATCCAAACTCTTATTTGTGTGACCCAGTTAGGTTCAATTCTGTATGGTAATGGGATATGTTGCAATCTCTATCATCAAAACATCTTTTGATGGATCAAAACTTTTCTAATTCAGACAACTAGAATGATCGATCATCCAAATTATTCTAATTGCTTCCAAAATCCACCAGTGACACCTAGCAGTATATAGTGGCAACCCATCAAAATTAAAAATGAACCTTTCGGTGCAGCTACCTATGTGATTAAGTTCTTCTATCTTGAGCTCCGATCAGAGTAAGGTTAAGGTGAACTCGTCAAACCCTAATTTCTATCATATGATTTAGTCATTTGATTCAAGTTCGATGTGAAAACCTTAATAAAAACTCTTTCTATTATTTCACTCTGCCATGGCCATGGGCTTATGGACTTGATTCTCATGATCATCATAGGGCTGCTCATTATCTACCGAGGTAGATAGATTTTCTCTTTGTGCAATCCAATTCCTACAATAAGCATGCTATAGCCAACATACACCTTAGGATTTTGAATGGCTAGGAGATCGAGTCATGGTATAGTCAAACTATAACACCCTCAAGGTGAACTACCGATGCACCTCAAATTAAAGAATCAGACACACCACTATAGCTTCGAGCCAATCATTAACGAGAATGTAGACTTCCTTATGACTGCTCGAGGTGGTCACGCTCAGTGCCCTCGTTCTCTAACGAGTACCTATACTCTCGCTCAAATGTCTCTACACCGTAGATCAAGACTCATCTACTATAAAAAAGTGATTATACACCAACCTTCCGAATCAATCACCATCCTCATGATGATCCTACGGTCAGGAGCATTTTATGAGTTAATAATGAAAATTCATGTCTTGAATTTTCAACTCTTGAAAATAAGAATTATCATTATCATTAACTCAAGAAATGTATCATAGACACTAAATACACATTATGATAGAAAATAATTCTTTTTATTATTTATAATCAAAATTATAATTTTGCCCTTAGAAGTGTACAACAAGTGTTAGCCAATTCAAGCTTCTAGGGCATACTTATCTAATAGTTTTTGATGAGACTAATGATCTTTCATCAAGAAAGAGTGAGGGTATTGATGATACAGATCCTCTTATAGAAAGAATGAAGGAGATCACCCTAAAGGATTCAACAATTCAAAATGAAGAGAATCATGAAAACAAGCAAGAAATTAAGGATGAAGGACAACAAGAACAACCTCAAGGTACAAATGATCGTCCAAAAGAATGAAGGTATGTTCACAATCACCCCAAAGAACTAATTATTGGTGATCTTACACATGGAGTAAAAACTCGCTCTTCACTTAAAGATACATACAATCATTTTTTATTTGTTTCTCATTTTGAACCCAAAACCATTGATGAAGCCGAAAAAGATTATAATTAGATAAATGCAATGCAAGAGGAACTTAATCAATTCGAAAGAAATAATGTATGGACCTTAGTATTAAGACCTAAAAATTATCCAATAATTAGTACAAAATTGGTATAAAAATAAATTGGATGAAAATGAAAATATAATTAGGAATAAGGTAAGATTAGTTGCAAAGGATTATAATCAAGAAGAGAAATTGATTTTGATGAAACCTTTGTACCTGTTTCTAGACTAGAAGCAATTAGACTTTTAATCGCTTATGCATGCTTTATGAATTTCAAGCTATTTCAAATGGTTGTTAATAGTGCTTTCCTAAATGGATATATTATCGAAGAAGTTTATGTAGAACAACCTCCCAATTTTGAAAATCATACTTTTTTAAATCATATTTTCAAATTAAATATAGCATTATATGATTTAAAACAAGCACCTAGGGCTTGGTATGAAAGACTAAGTAAATTCTTGCTTAATAATGGTTTTTCAAGATAAATATAGATACAACCATTTTCATTAAAAGAGATCATGATGACATCTTAGTAATACAAATATATATTGATGATATTATATTTGGATCTACTAATGAAACTTTATGTCAAAATTTTTCTAAGCTCATGCAAGGAAAGTTCGAGATGAGCATGATGGGTGAACTAACATTCTTTCTCGGACTTCAAATCAAACAAACAAAAAAAAGGATCTCCAACATTTAAAGCAAGTACACAAGAGAACTACTCAAGAGATTTAAGATGGAGAGCTCCAAAGCAATTGGTACCCCCATGAGTCCATCATGTAAAATTGACAAGGATGAAGGAGGTAAAGTGTTGATCAAAAACTTTATAGAGGCATGATTGATTCTTTATTATATTTAACCGCTAGTAGACCAGATATCATGTTTAGTATTTATTTATGTGCATGATTTCAATCTAATCCAAAAGAATCATATTTAAATGCTATAAAAAGAATACTTAAATATCTAAAAGAAACTCAATCCATAGGTTTATGGTAATCTAAGAATTCAACTATCGATTTAATTGGATATTCAGATGTTGACTTTGCTGGATGTAAATTCGACAAAAAAAGTACTAGTGAAACTTGCCAATTTTTAGGAGTTAACTTAATCTCTTGATTTAGCAAGAAGCAAAATTTGGTAGCATTGTCTATGGTCGAGGCCAAATATATTACAGTCAAAAGTTGCTATGCACAAATCTTATGGATTAAGCAACAAGTTGAGAACTTTGGCATCAAACTAAATAAAACTCCCATAAGATGTGATAATACTAGTGCCATAAATCTAACTAAGAATCCAATCCAATACTCTAGGTCAAAATATATTGAAATAAGATATCATTTTATAAGAGAGCAAGTTCAAAATAATGACATAATTCTTGATTATGTTTGTACTAAAAAATAATTGGCTGATATTTTTACTAAGGCCTTGAGTGAAGATAAATTTTATGAAATTAGGAGAGAATTGAAAATTCTAGATTCTTTTGCTTAAATATCCTTCTTTTGATCCTAACTTAACCTCTACTAATATTTTTTGATCAATCTTTGAGACTTAATTTCATTGCTTTAAGTTAAAAATTATCCATCCTTTTTATTTTTTTTTCTTGACTATAAGAAGAAAAATTATTTTTGAACTTAATAAGAAAAATCATAAATAAATAATTGTATATTATTTATCTCATGAATTTATTTGAGCATTCTAATGATTTTGATCATTTAATTTATTTCAAGCAATTATTTATATTTTATATATTTTGATCATATTATTATTTTTTTAAAAATTAATTAGTATCAAGAAATTATTTTTGATCTTAAAAGAGGATTATTGTGAAGGAAAAAATGCTGATTTCCCAGATCAGGTTCATTCAGATCTTGATTGGATCAAGAAAGATACTTCAAAAACTTTTCTTTTGATTCTAATTCAGATCTGAAACTTTTCAGATTTAATTTTATAGATCTAATAAAATAAAATAAAAAGTAAATTAAATTAGATTTAATTTATACCTTTTGTTGGATAATCAAATTACCCTATGATGATCCTGCTGATTGCCTGAAGTTCTGGATCTAGCCACACAAGCGCCTGGCCTCTACCAGTATCCACTCGAGCTGGATCTGAAGATATTCTTCTTTTTTATCATCTCTCTAAATATAATATCTGGATCTGATTTGAAGGATCTTCAAAATACTTTTTGAAGATCTGGAATCGTTTCTTGCAGCAATGTTGCCTTCTTCCTTTGTCGTCACCCTTTTCTTGCCTGGATCACACCAAACTGGAGCCCAAATCTCCTTGGGCGTGAAGAGGAGAGAGAGGACTAGAAGATGGCATGAAGGAGGGAGAGGGGCATCCTTGGGGTGTGGGCTAAGGAGAACTCTATTAAAGCTAGGCGCAGATAGGATTTATATAGACCCTACTGCGCCATGCAGTGCCACATCATCCCGACCAATCATGTTGCTTCATGCAATCAAATCTAATTTTAATTAATGGGATGACATCATCTGATTCAATCAGATGAGAGCCCCTTCAAATCATCCTTAGGTGGTGCTAAGACTGGTCAAAGCTAAGTCTTAGGCACCCATCCAAGTTGATTACAAGAAGTAACTTGGAGTCCCATCTATATGGGACTCTAGGCATCCCTATCCATGGACGCACGCCTCCCTAGGTGTGTGCCCCCTTTTTTTTAATTTTTAGTAAGGGGACAAGCCTCTATTTGCTCTCCTACAGGTGTATGACACATGAGCAGATGTCTAAGTGTCAAAGATCAATGTTTAACCAAAGTCAAAAGACAAGAATTAGCAGGTGACGAAAAATGGCAGGTGTTGTCTCAAATTTATCTCATAAATTAAGACAATCCTTTTTTGATCTGGATAAGCTCTAGTCAGACCAAGTAAAGGTATTTGAGTGAGCACAAATATATTTAGCTCAGTCGAGATAATTTTTAATGATAATAGAAGAAGAATGTTAGGCTCAATCATGTGCTAGCACGATTTCTTTGAACCTAATTGAATCTAATTCAAATCAATTAAACTAGGTTAGTCTAATTGATGATATCTAGATCCAAACCCTTGTATGTATGATTCAGTTAGATTTAATTCTGTATGGTAATGGGATATATTATGATCTTTATCATCGATATCATCGAAACTTCTTTCGATGGATCAGAACTATTCTAATTCAAACAACTAGAATGATCGATCATCTAAATTATTCTAATTACTCCCAAAATCTACTAGTGACACCTAGCAGTATATGGTGGCAATCCATCAGAACTAAAAATGAACCTCTCAGTGTAGCTACCTATATGATTAAGTTCTTCTATCTTGAGCTTCGATCAGATTAGGGTTAAGGTGAACTTGTCTAACCCTAATTTATGTCATATGATTTAATCATTCGATTCAAGTCTGATGTGAAAATCTTCTAGAAACTTTTTCTATTATTTCACTCTACCATGGCCATGGGCTTATGGACTTGATTCTCATGATCATCATAGGGCTACTCCTCATCTACCGAGATAGATAGATTCCCTCTTGGTGCAATCCAATTTTTATAATGAACATGCTATAGCCAACATACACCTCAGAGTTTTGAATGGCTAGAAGATCGAGTCATGGTGTAGTCAAACTATAACATCCTCAAGATGAACTACCGATGCACCTTAGATAAGAAAACTAGACACACCACTGCAGCTTCGAGTCAGTCATTGATGAGAAGGTAGACTTTCTTATGACTGCTCGAGGTAGTCATGCTCAATGCTCTCATTTTCTAATGAGTACTTGTACTCTCGCTCTAATATCTCTACACTGTAGACTCAAGACTTATCTACTATAAAGAAGTAATTGTACACCAACCTTTCGAATCAATCACCATCCTCTTGATGATCCTATGGTCAGGAGCATTTTATAAGTTAATAATGAAAATTCATGTCTTAAATTTTCAACTCTTGAAAATATGAATTTTTATTATCATTAACTCAAGAGATGTATCACAGACACTAAATATACATTTATGATAGAAAATAATCTATTTTATTATTTATAGTCAAAATTATAATTTTATCCTTAGAAGTGTATTACAAGTGTCAGCCAATTCTGGCTTCTAGGGCACACATATCTAACATATTGATGAATATTCATACCTTATTTAGATTGATTAATTTTAAAAAATAAATTTAAAAAGAATACTCTTTTTAAGTCTTTTGATATTGACGTCAAGAAAAATATTTTAAAGAAGCTATTAAAATCAAATATTCAAAGAAGACTTTAGTTTTTAATCAATTGATATCATATAGCTTAACATTTGACTTGTATTTTATTGATCTTAATATATATATATAATAATAAAAGAAAAGAAGAGATGATCCCTAAAAAATTAAATATATCTTATAATTTGCTTTGAATGATCTAATTAAAATCTTTAATCTTTGAAATATTCCATCTCTATTGAATTTTTAAAGTTCAAAATAATTTTGTTTAATGTATTTATATTATTCAAAAAGGGGGAGATGTGTTTTTAATTCATGTTGTTCATAAATAGAATTTTTTTAGAAAAAGGGAAAAGATATTCATTCTAAATTTATTGTGTTCTTTCAAAATAGGGAAAAAAAGCTAAAAGATAAATTTATCCAACAATAATTATGAAAAAAAGGGGGAGAAAATATTATGTGATAAATTCTTTAGTATTTACTCTTAAAAAATAAGGAAAAAAATATTTGTTTGTTCAATATTATCTAGTTAGCCTTGACTGAATATTCTAATTAATTTAAGTTAAGGATAATAAACTTTGATTATTTTATGATCCTTTTAACTTAAGCCTTCATGTGATTATTTATTTTAAATTTAATTAATTTGATTATCAAATTATTTTTGATAACTAATTGAAGTTAAAACTAATTTAAAATATATTCTCACTCCAAAAAAAATAATTTTGATACATAATTCTAATTTTGAAACTCATTTAAAATTATGAATATAATACAAAATTTTTAATGTGCCTTTAAAAATCTTTGTAAAATTATTTTTGCTCTGATACTATCTTTGTTTTGCTCGATATATTTTTGATATATATCTATTTTGAGCTTAATTAACTAAAATTTATTTAAGAAAAAAAAGAATGAATAATGAATTAAATGTTGTGCTTGATTTTACTATTCAAATCTTTGAAAAGCTCTAATCCTCTTAAAGCTTAAAAGTACGTACTTGAAAATCTGTTCCAAGAATTATATTCATTCAAAAAGGGGGAGAGCCTTTGATATTTGAGTTTAAGCTAAGTTTTTGTAAAGAAAAAAATTTCAAATGATGAGCTTTTGAAGGGAAAATGATTCATTTGATTTGATTCAATTTTTTAAATTTTTTATTTAATTTTTTAAATTTGATACATCTATCATTTGACACACTCCATCATATTTCCGATTCCTCATTTGATTCAGATGCTTCCATCCATGATCTCTACTAGATTTACTTTACTCATCTTTGTATTAGGTTATGATCTAGTATCTCTTAGTTGTTTATATGAGTTATTGATCAAGTCATAGTTGGTTATATTTTTTTTGGATCAAACTTATGGCATTAGTACTATTGGCTGTTTGGGTCATGGATAGTTGTATCCATGAATTTTGCATGTTTTGATGGCCTAATTCTCATGAATACTTTTGATACCTTTATATTTTGTATGTTTAGCACTTATATATTTTGATGACTTGATGTTATGATAATCATTTGGATGTAAATATGTGATGATGTCATTTGAATGATGTGAAATGAAACCTTTATGAATTAGCTAAATTTCATTATGATCATTATGTTGTAAATTAAAATTTTTGTTATAAACTCTTGTTCTAACAGAAAAATATATGGAATAACTTAAGGAAGAGGCTTTTTTATTTTTGAATTTTAAAATTCTTTAAGATCTTACTTGATGATGTCAAAAAAGAGGAGTAGAGTAAATAAAATTGGACTATAAGCAAAATTAAAGTAAAATTGATAAAAAAAATAAAATAAAAGTAAAATTGATAAAAAAAATAAGTAAGTCAAATACTTTTATAAATTATTTAAATGCCTAACTATAAGTAATCATCAAACTGCTCTTGATGCCATATTGATCAAATAATTGAATATAATATCCTAGCATGTGATGTAGCATATTCCTTCAAAATTTTTGAAACCCTCAATTAATGCTTCTGCATGCTTTATTTTTGCTTATGCTCAAATATTTTGTCATCATCAAAAAATGGGAGATTGTTGCTCCAAGAATTGATTTTGATGATTATAAAGCATTTGAGAGAATTACTAATGAATTTGGCTTGGAAAAAGACTTTTTGTATTTCAAGGACAAAATCATAATTTTATCAAATTTTGATCTGAGAGCCTCAAGAGCACGTATAGAAGATTTCTAATCCTTTGGAGGTAGTCCCATGATTTTTGGATGCTTATTTTGGGAGAAAATCAAGTTTGAAGTGAAAGGGCCGACCCCTAGGTCGTCCCTTGCTGAAATGAGCTATTTGGCATGCTGTTTCTGTGCCAAGGATCGACCTCTACTATTCTAAAGGTTAAAAATATAGAACAACTATTTTTTCTAGATTTTATCTCAGAGGTCGACCTCGAGGTCGACCCCTGTGCCATGAGTCAACCCATGAGTCGACCCTTGTGCCAAGAGTTGACCCATGAGTCGACCCCTACAATGACTATTTTTTTCTTATTTTGAAAGATTTTAATGGTTTCTTTAATATCTTCAACGGCTACAAATCTTGCCCAGGATTCTCTCCTCCACCTATTGAAGATTTAGAAGGCTTTAAATAGAAAAAAACATAAGAGATTGGTGTGATTCAATTATCAGCCCTAAGCAAAAAGTATTCATCAAGAAAAGAAGCTTTCATCTTCAAGTTCACCAATCTCTCAAAAGCTTATTCAAGTCTCCAACAACCTTGAGAAAAATCAGAGAAGCTTCCTCCATTATTGTGAAAAGCATTCTTAAGGTTTTATTTGCTTATAAAGGAAGCTAAACTTGTATTTGATTGTCATTAAATCTTTTACTCTACTTTACTATTTTGATTCAAGTTTTGGGGGTGTTCCAAAACTTGGGAAGATTGATCCTAACCTTGAATAGGATTATATTGGATTGGCTTGTACCCAAAAAATAAGTGTTCTAGCTTGGGATAGCTTGGGTTGGAGGTTTCCAATGGTGTATTCAGTTTGAATATAGTTCATGAATTTTAATTCCCATGTAGAAACTTGGAGAGTAGATGTAGGTGCAAGGAAAGCACCGAACTACTATAAATCTTACTTGTTTGTGGTGTGCTTGCTATCTTTCTTTCTTTAGTTTGTTAAATTCTTGTTCTCTAATCTTTTATATTTTTTCTCTAACCTAAATCACTTCACACACACATTTTGCATATCATCATTCAATCTTGATATCTTTAAATTAGCTTTAAAATTTTAAAAACCCAATTCATCCCTCTTTTTGGGTTGCATAGCTGGGCAACACCTCTACACGAACTTTCTACATGAAAAAGATTTTTTTTCATCAAACTTATCAAAATCTATCTTTATGCTACTTTTCATGACTAGATCGAAGTCACATAATAGCAAAATTATCAAGATAGATGATAAATACCTTGATAGGGTCCTGCTAAAACTTCAATCTTTGTAGTTCTCTTCCTTCTGCGATCTCCTTCTTCCTCGACACGATCCGAGCTCTGATACCAATTGTAAAGATTGATTCACTGAAGATTAGAAGATCTGGTAAATAGACACCAAGAGATGGATGGCAAGTCTAGAGAGAGGAATAGGGTTTCAGGGAGAAAAGGGATTTCTTGTATTCTCTTCTTGTCCAAAAAAATATTACATATACAAAGTATATATATAAATGTCCTGAGTCAGCATGACTCAGTTCTAAAAAACTCTCCTAGGCTAACTTATATAAGAAAGCACTCACCCAAGCACATAACTTGCATGCTCTGATCCTTAGGACTAAAGATCCAGCCCTATGCATGAATTAGCCACCTTAAGACTTCTCAACTCAAGCCTTAAAATCCCTTGGATTAGATCCAATCCAAGACCAAACAAAGAAAATTCATGCTCATCTAAGAAAATTCATGCTCATCTATCCGCCTGTTTGAGCTGGTTCAATGAACACTCGAGCCGGCTCGATCATCTATCAAGCCATAGATTTTTGAATACACGTTCTCTATTTGTCTGAGAGAGCTGGCTCGATTTTGGCCCGAACTAGCTCGATCCCATCTCAAGCCGGCTTAACCTGTATTTAAGCTAGTTCGACAGTATATCAACCCTCTTTCTCAATTGATACAACTCCAGCTGATCCAAGCCTCCAGGAGCCACCACCTTGACTCCTTCATGATCTCCTAAGTCTTGGAAGAACCACCCTTGCTCTTTCAGTAGGACTCTCGATTAAAAAATCCCAGTCTAGTGAGACTCTTGACCATAGAGTCTCAATCCAATGGGACTCTTTACCAACCATCAGATTAGGTAGAAACCTCTAATGTGTGTGACCCCGTAGATTCGAATCTAAGCCGGTAGCATAAGAATCAATTTCTATACCAATTAAACTGACCATCTAGCAATGGTACCCGACATCCGAATAGGTTGAATAGTTGCAATCACAATATTCAGAACCTACGTGAATATGGTTATTGTATAATTCATCCCTTTGATCTTTATGTATAAGATGACTCAGAGTTAAACTACCAATCCTAAAAAGTACATCTAAATCATATCTCAATGCAATCAGTCCTATGACTCCTCACTAGAACTATCCTAACTAAATTAAAATATAACTGAACACAACTCCTAAAACTAGGAGTAGTCAATCCCATCATGATTCACACACTGACTCCTTAAGTACTTGATTGTGCCCAGAAGACTTTCGTCACTAAATTAAAAATTTAGTTAGTCTAACACCAAAGCATAGTGAGTTGCTTGAAAGTCATCATGCTAATCTCAGGTCGAAGAGATACTTATACCCATATTCCATTGGAACAAATCTCGATAGCAAAAAAGCTCCAGAGTTGGTCACATTCAGTGCAGATATATCCTTATATCTCATCTGAATGCCATACTAATATCTTCATATTTCTTGGTTAAGAGGACAACCAATTCATATGACACATAATGATCTATACTCGATAAATATTGTTGTCCTTGGTAACAACGTAACATTTGGTTGTAAATAGACTTAAGGAGTAAATAATAAATTCTTCTTTGTTGATTCTAAATAGTCTTAAGAACTTCATCACAATATAAAAATTTATTAAAAAATTAAAAAATTTATGATGAAAAAGTCAGAATAATATTTATTAATAAATAATTTATATATAAATATAAAAATAGCATAATCATCAATAGGCTGATGATTGACTTTGGAATACTATTTCCAATAATCTTCCACTTGGAATAAAGCCAATCAGTGTAGAATCTAATACCCATGTTCAATTTGAAGTCGTCGAACTCCTTTACCGTAATGGCTTTAGTGAATGGGTTGGCCAGATTCTTCTTTCCATCAATCTTTTGAAGATCAACGTCACCTCGATCCACGATCTTCCAGATAAGGTAGTAGCGATGCAAGATATGCTTCATTTCCTAGTGTGCCTTTGATTCCTTCACCTAAGCAATGGCTCCAGAGTTGTCATAGTAGAGCGAAACTAGACCATCAAAGAAGAATGCTACTCCAAGCTCGGTGATGAGCTTTTTTAGCCACACTACTTCTAATAGTATTTGATGTAGCGACATACTCTGCCTCACAAACTAAGTCAGCCATAATGTCCTGCTTGGAACTCTTCTAGCATATAGCTCTACTATTAAGGATAAATACATACCCTAACATACATTTGCTATCATCATGGTCAGATTGAAAATTGGAGTCCGTAAACTCCACAAGTCTCAAATCTAATGAATCATAAATAAGCCATTGGTCCTAAGTATTTCTCAAATACTTTAGGATGGTTTTAATGATCTTCCAGTGGTTCTCTCTTGGATCAAATTGGTATTGACTCACTACCCCTAGTGAGTATGCCACATCTAATCTCGTACATGTCATGGCGTATATGATAGAACTAACTGCCAAAGCATATGAAATTCTACTCATACGCTCTCTCTCTCTTGAGATATTTTTGGATATTTTTTTTTGAGAAAAAATTTCATGATCTTTCGATAGATAGCCCTTCTTGAAATTCTCCATGCTTAAGCTCTTCAGCACAGTATCAATGTACATGAACTGGAACAACCCAAGCAATCTCTTAGATCTATCTCTATAGATCTTCATCCCTAGGATGTAGGAAGCTTCTCCCAAATCCTTCATGGAGAACTATGACGATAGCCTAATCTTTATTTCCTATGATGTAGAAACATCATTTTAGATTAAGAGAATGTTATCCACATACAATACAAGAAATATAACTATTGGACCATTAGTCCACTTGTATATGTAGGGTTCTTCTGCATTCTTAACAAAGTCATACATTTTGATCATCCTATCAAAATATATTATCCAACTTCGAGATGCTTGCTTCAGTCCATAAATGAATCTTTAAAGCCTACAGACCTTAGACTCATCTATGGATGTGAACTCTTCAGGTTATATCATATACACCTCTTCATCTAGCTTTCTATTCAGAAAAGCTATCTTCACATCCATCTACTAGATTTTATAGTCCAGATGGACAGCTATTGCAAGCATAATCCAAATGGACTTGAGCTTTGCCATAGGAGAAAATATCTCATCATAGTCTATACCATAATATTGATGATATCTCTTGACAACCAGATGGCCTTTGTAGGTCTCCACCTTCCTATCTGTACCTCTTTTCCTCTTGAAGATCCATTTTCACCTTATGTGTTTTACCCCTTTGGGTGGATCAATCAATGTCCATATATCATTGACCTTCATGGACTACATTTTGGATTTCATGACTTCAAACCATTTCTCAGAGTTGGATCTCTATATTGCATCCATGTAGATGATCGGATCATCATCATTCTCATCGAGTTCGATTAGGACTGCAAATAGATCAGGTTGACCCATGACCCGATCCGATCCAACCCATATAGACCCGATCCAATCCACTTTAAAGGATCCATGGAGCCGGGTTGGGTTCTAAAATTGGACCAATTTTATTTTTTGGATTGGATTTGGATTTACTGAATTTGGACCCAACCCGATCTGTGAAAATTTTTTGATTAATTTAGATCTCGAGATAAGCAACCCGATCCGATCCGACCCAACCCGAATCCAATATTAACCCGAACTCTATCTAACCCAAACCCCATCCCGACTCCTAACTCCCAAGTCTGGCTTTCCATTATTTTTCTCATGTTTTCCTTTGATGAAGTTCATCTCTGAGCCCCCATGAACCTAATAATAGTGATGCTTCTCTGGCTTCTATTCTATTTCCTTTTATTATGAAGCTGAATAGCTTGATTGCTAATCAACTAATCCACTACTGGATCTTTTACTGATTGAAGTTGTTGATCTCCTTTCTAGAGGAACAGGTAAGGAGAAGCTAAGTTCATCTGCACTAAGGAAGCTTGAGGCCAATAGATTAAAGCAATAGGAAGTGGCAGTAGCAAGGCATGAATGCAGTTAGGAAGGAAAAGATTGGAAGCCAGCTTCATTCACATGATGGTCCTACAAGCTTTCCACATTTATGGTATAAATCACCAACAACAATTTAAGGTTGCTAATTAAACCTAGTGGCGATACAAATCACCAGCTTCATCTCTAGAAGCATGGTACTAGCGAGTAATAGATTATGCTCAAAATATAGAAGACAACAAATATTACTTGTAGCCAAACTACTGTTTGAAGACAACATAGATGATGAGTTCCAAATTTTAACAAACTACTGTTTGAAGTAAATCATAGATGCAGCAATGTCCATCGAATGGGTGGAGTTATATGTTTGTCTTTGTTCATGTTTGACCCAACTTTTGAACCAATCTAGATCTAGACCCGAATCAAACCCATATTTTATGATCTATATCAGGGTATACATGGACCCGATCCGACCCGAATGATCCATTGGATCAAAAAATTTGATCATGGATCCGACTCGACTTGACCCAATCTTCTATTGGACTGGGTTTGGATCCAATATTTAGACCCGATCAAGAAACTGGGTTGGATTGGAGTCACTCATGATCCAGTCCGATCTGACCCATTTGCACCCCTAAGTTCGATAGGATCCCTGTTCCAGACTAAGAAATCATAGTATCTATCCGATTGACATGGTACTCTATCAGACCATCTTAAGGGTGCATGATCATTGGGCTCCGGGTTTGATCTAACCAAATTTAGTTCCGATTTAGCTACTTGTGTCGATTTTTTTACCTACCTAACTTTCACAAGTTCAACCTTAGAGACATTAGTTCCTTCACCAAGAAACTTTTTTTCTAAAAAGATTGCCTTAAGAATGATAAACATCTTTTGCTCATTAGCAAGATAGGAATAATATTCTTTGGTCTCTTTTGAGTATCCTATAAAATTATACTTGTCAGACCTAGGTCCAAGCTTATCCATAACTAAATATTTGACATAAGCCAGACACTCCAAAATCCTAAGATAAGAGTGTTAGATATATGTGCCCTAGAAGCCAGAATTGGCTGACACTTGTAATACACTTCTAGGGGCAAAATTATAATTTTGACTATAATTAATGAAATGGATTATTTTCTATCACACATGTGTATTTAGTGTCTGTGATACATCCTTTGAGTTAATGGTCATGATAATTCATTTTTTCAAGAGTTGAAAATTTAAGACATGAATAATCATTATTAACTCATAAACAGCTCCCGACCATAGGATCATCACGAGGATGGTGATTGATCCGGAAGGTTGGTGTACGATCGCTTCTCTTTAGTAGATGAGTCTTGAGTCACGGTGTGGAGACACCGGAGCGAAAGTACAGGTACTCGTTAGAGAACGAGGGCACTGAGCGTGACCACCTCGAGTAGTCATTAGGAAGTCTACCTTCTCGTCAATGACTGACTCGATGCTGCAGTAGTGTGTCTGGTTCTTTGACCTGAGATGCATCGGCAGTTCACCTTGAGGGTGTTATAGTTTGACTACACCATTACTCGGTCTCCTAGCCATATGGAACCCTGAGGTGTATGTTGGCTATGACATGTTCATTGTAGGAACTGGATTGCATCAAGATGGAATCTATCTACCTCGGTGGTAGAGGAGCAGCCCTATGATGATCATGAGAATCAAGTCCAGAAGCCCATGGCCATGGCAGAGTGAAATAATAGAAAGAGTTTCTATTTAGATTTTCACATTGGACTCGAATCGAATGATTACATCATATGACAGAGACTAGGGTTTGACGAGTTCACCTTAACCCTAATCTGATCGGGGCTCAAGATAGAAGAACTTAATCACACAGGTAGCTGCACCAAGAGGTTCGCATTCAGCTCTGATGGGTTGCCACCATATACTGCTAGGTGTCACTGGTGGATTTTGGGAGCAATTAGAATGATTTAGATGATCGATCATTCTAGCTGTTCGAATCAGAAGAGTTCTGATCCATCGAAAGGAGTTTCGATGATGTCTATGATAGAGATCATGACATATCCCATTACCATACAGAACTGAACCTAACTGGGTCACACAAACAAGGGTTTGAATCTGGTGATCATCAATTGAACTGATCTAGTTCAATTGATCTGAATGAGATTCAATTAGGTTCAAGGAAATCGTGCTAGCACTCGATTGAACCTAACGTTCTTCTTTTACTATCATAAATAAGTTGTCCTGACTGAGCCAAAGGAGTTTGTGCTCAATCAGAGGCCTTCATATGGTCTGACTGGAGGTTGTCCAAGTCAGAATAGGTTGTCTTATTTTGTAAGACATTACCTGCCATTTTTGGTCACCTGCCATTTCTTGTTCTTTGACTTTGGTCAAAAGTCTACCTTTGACTGGTCAAACGTTGACCATTGACCCTTTGACTTTTGACCACATGTCATGCACCTATTGGAGAGCTGGTGGGGGCCTGTCCCCCTGCCAGAACCTGGCAAGGAGAAGGGCGCACGCCAAGGGTGGCGTGAGCCCAAGTAGGAGGCGCCTAGGAGTCCTTGTTGGACAAGGACTCCACCTCCCTTTTGGATTCCAATCAGAGTTCTACTAAGAATCCAGTTTGACTGGTCTTAGGCGCCCTCTAAGGAGGAATCCAGGGGTCTCTATTCCAACCAATCAGATTTAGATCTGATTTCACAAAGGGTTGTGATTGGTTGAGAGGAAGAGGAGTTGGATCACAAGAGGTCTATAAATAAGACCCTGCGCCCAACCCTAATTCTAAATGCAATTCAATTAAGAAACCCCACGCCCCAAGGCTGCCTCTCCCCTCCTTCTCCATGCCATAGTCTTCTTCTCCCCTTGCTCTCCACGTCCAAAAGGTGTTTTGGACTTTGGTTGGTGCGATTCAGATCAAGGAAAGGCGATCAAAAGCAAGAAGGCTGCGCTGCTGCAAAAGGACGACTGCAGATCTTCAAAAGAGTTTTGAAGATCCTCCAGATCAGATCCAGATCTGATTTTTGGAGGTGTGATAGAGAAGAAGAGGATCTCCAGATCCAACCCGAGTGGATACCGGTAGAGGCCAGGCGCTTGCGTGGCTAAGATCCAGAACCTTCCGCTGCAATCAGGATCATCTACAGGGTAATAGGATTACCCAAATCAGGTAAATTAAATTTGATTTAATTTATCTTATTTTATTTTATTTATTAAAATAATAAGAATCAGATCTGAAAACATATCAAGATCTGATTGAGATCAAGAGAAAATTTTTTTTGAAATATATCTCTTGATCTAATCAGATCTGGACGAACCTGGACCGGGAAAAATCAGGATTTCCCTTCAACTGGTATCAGAGCCATGGTTCTAAATTGTTTAGATCTGATTTTAATTTTATTTTAATTAGAAAATAAAGTGATTTTAGATGTCACATGAGATGTGATCAGATCTGAAATCAGAAAAAATTAAAATTAAATGATTTGGATCTAAGAACATGAAGATATGCATGACTAGTTCTAGAATAGAATAGTTCTATAGAATAGTTTTGCATGTCTTTTGATTTAATCTGATTAAATCATATTTTAGATCTTCTTATTTACTATTTTTTGATATTATAAGTGTTATAATAACATCTGATAAAATAGCAAATAAAAATTATTTAATTTTAAATATCATATGAGATATGATTGATGCATGTCTAGACTAGTTGTAGAATAGTTCTACATAATTGTCTAGATTAGAATTTATTTTGATTAGATCAATTTAAATCTAATTTTTTAGATTATTATGAGATAATTTAGATCTGAAAATATGCATGATTATGATACATGAGATGTATGCAAAATATGCCTTGATTAGATCTAAATTTGTATATGAGATATATGATATAGATCTATATTATTTTGTAGTATTGAATGTTCCTGATTAAGGCGTTCCTCTTGGCCGTCCGGTCATAAGAACGAAGAAGGGTTTAAAGGCCCTCTCTTCCCATTCGATGGGGTGTTCTTATGATGTGTAGGGGTGCTGCGTGTTCGTCCTTAATCAGAAACCCAAAACTTACTTTCTGCAAAACCCTAGATCCTGAAACCCTAGGATTTATTGTGCATATTTTGTTTATGAACCCAACTTAATTAAGAATTAAGTTTATGGAATATTAATTAGGTCTAAAATTGAGAATTTCAGATCTAAGACATATTCATAATACTGGGTTCGGGCTTGGGTAGCTCAATTAGGTCTAAGCGGTTGATCAAACCGAATCAAGAGTTGGTTAGATGGGATCAACAATGCTTAAATTGACCAGCCTAATAGGATTAAGTCTGGGTCAAGATCGAGTCACGATCAAGCAAGACCTAATTAGGCTCAGAGGTTAGAGTCTGGATTGTAGGCTAACCCAATTGGTTCTGACTCAACAATTTGGTGTCTAAGGTAAGTTTGGCACAGACGACCGACTGGTTTTTAATTGGAAGCTACTCGACCTGAATGCGTTCTTGTACGAGTTAATGGCATATTCCTTCCACCGGTCTCACTTACCTGGCCATATCTGTTGACACAGTTCTGATCTGAGGTGGTCAATAATCCGAGCTAACCCATGCCACTAGGTTAGTCATAATTGTTATGACTAAGCCAAGTCTAGTTTAATGAGACCTGAATCAATTCTCCCTAAGAAAAGATTAAGTCTGAGGTCTTCCACCATTGTAGATGTGCGGGCCCTTCCCGGGGTTGATTGTTCTCGGCTGGATACAGTGGCTCAGTTGCACCGGGAAGATGCAACCATGTCTATTAGGCATTGGATGCTATGGGCTGGAGGATGAGTTGGGCTCAATATTTTGGATACGGTGAGAGACTCCAATTAGGAACCCAGTCTATGCAAATGGTGGGTCTGACTTAACTAAGGAGTGGATCAATATTCCGGATACGGTGAGATTCATGAATTAGAGACCAAGTTTGGGTGCACCATGATTAGAGAATCATTGAACAAGAGTTGTTCACTCATTGGCTAACCCATCACCAATAACTGTTAGGTGAGGTGATGAGTCAGTTGGTGAGACCGCACCACCCACTAGAAATCATTAATCGTGGAGATTTTCGCATCTCTACAGAGGGAGTGTAGGGATCCGAGAAAATAGTGGGAGCTAATTTGTTTAAAAATAAAATCCCTAAACAAATTGGTCAAGTCAAAATTACAGTATCTAACTAGAATCTTTGACTCTCTACAGGAAAATGTCTGCGTCCAACCCACTTGGCACGTATCCTAGGACACACATAGACTGACTGGACCCAATTATAAAGATTGGCTCAGGAACTACAAAATTGTTTTGGGTTCAGAGAAGTTAACCCATGTTTTGGACCAGGACCCTCCCACCTTACCAGCTCGTCCATCCACTTGAACAGAGAGCGTCTCTGGAAAAATGGATTGACGAAGATAATAAGGCCAGATACTTACATGTTGGGCTCGATGTCTGATGAGCTCCAGCGCCAACATGAAGATATCGGGACTGCTCGCCAAATGTTGGCTCACCTGCAGGAGATGTTTGGTGAACAGAGTCGCGCAGCCAAATATCAAGTCACAAAATGACTTTTTAAGGCTAAGATGCGTGATGGGCAGTCAGTCCAAGATCACTGTCTGACAATGATCAAGGACATGGAAGAGCTTGAGAAGCTCGGTGTGAAGTTGGACTTGGACTTGCAGAACGATATTATTCTGCAATCCTTGACTGATGCATATGGGCAATTCATCATGAATTACCACATGCATAAACTTCAAAATTCCTTGGCCGAGTTATGAATATGCTGGTTACCGCTGAGCTTTCTATGAAAGGTTCTAAAGGCTCGTTCTTGCTATGGAACGGACTTCTTCCAAAAGAAAGTCTTATGGAAAGAAAAAGAAGTCTGTGAAAAAGCAAAAGGTGGAAGGATCAAAGAAGAAGAAGGCAGAACCGAAGAAAAAGGCCGATGGCAAAGGAAAGTGTTTCCATTGCAACAGCGACGGCCATTGGAAGCGGAACTGCCCTACTTACCTGGCCACCCTGAAGAACAAGAAGGAAGGTCCTTCTGGAGGTATGCTCGTTATTGAGTCTAACCTTACGGTTTCTTCTGCATCCAGTTGGGTGCTTGACTCTGGTTCTAGTGCTCATCTGTGCACTTCTATGCAGGGTCTTGAGGATAGCAGGAGGCTGAGGGATGGAGACATGATCCTACGCATCGGTAATGGAGCAAGAGTTGCTGCAGTAGCCGTGGGAACATACCCTCTTCGATTACCATCTGGTTTAGACTTAGTTTTAAAAGACTGTTATTATGTGCCTGCAGCTAGCAGGAATTTGATTTCTGTTTCATGCTTAGCACAAGAAGGTTATGTGATCACCTTCTTTAAGGACCATTGTAACATTCTTTATGAAAGAAATAAAATTGCAAATGGTTTCCTTATTAATGGTCTTTATCAGTTACATATTGATGTACCTGTTTTAACTATCGAGCAAAACGTGAATGCCAAACGACCTAGGGATAGTCCAAACGACAGATATCTATGGCACCTGAGATTAGGTCATATAGCAGAAGATAGGATTAACAAATTGGAGAAAAATGGGCTATTGAGTCCATTGACTTTTGAGTCATATCCAACTTGTGAATCTTGTCTTCAAGGCAAAATGACTAAACTCCCTTTTGTTGGACATGGGGAGAGGGCCACAGATCTCCTTGCCCTAGTACATACTGATGTGTGCGGCCCATTTGATGTGCCGGCTAGAGGCAATTTTGTCTACTTCATTACCTTTACCGATGATCTGTCTAGGTATGGGTATGTGTATCTTATGAGACACAAGTCTGAAGCTTTTGAAAAGTTCAAAGAATTCAGACATGAAGTAGAAAAACAAACTGAAAAAACCCATTAAGGTTCTTCGATCAGATCGAGGAGGTGAATACCTTAGCCGGGAATTCCTAGACTATCTTAAGGAAAATGGCATAGTCTCTCAATGGACTCCACCAGGAACACCTCAACTCAACGGGGTTTCAGAACGGAGAAATCGGACTCTATTGGATATGGTTCGATCCATGATGAGCTTCACAGACCTCCCTGATTTTCTTTGGGGACACTTCATTATTAACTTCAATCTATTTACTGAATAGGGTTCCCTCTAAAACCGTTCCTACCACACCGTATGAGATATGGCACGGTAAGAAACCAAGTCTGAGTCATCTCAGAATTTGGGGTTGTCCGGCTCATGTCAAAAGACAACAAGCGGACAAGTTAGAGTTTAGGTCCTTTAGAGCTCGATTCATAGGATATCCTAAAGAGTCATTAGGATACTATTTCTACATTCCAGAAGACCACAATGTGATTGTGAGTCGACATGCCATATTTCTTGAAAAATAGTTTATTCAAGATAGCGGCATTGGAAAGCAGATTAAGCTTGATGAGAAAGTCTCACAAGCAGAACGAGCTAAGGACCAAGTGGAACCAAATCAGGTTGAGCCAATAAGAACACTACCTCCTCCACCTCGTAGATCGGAAAGAGTTTCCCGTCCCCCTGAAAGATACTTAGGTATTATTTCAGAGGACGTAGAGGAAATGTTCCTCATAGGTAATGGTGCTCATGGTGATGATCCCAAAACCTACAACGAGGCGATATCAGATATCGACTCCGAGAAATGGCTTGAGGCAATGAAGTCAGAGAATTGACTCGATGCACTCAAACCAAGTCTGGACCTTGGTAGATCCACCAGAAGGTATAGTACCTATTGGGTGTAAATGGATCTTCAAGAGAAAGATTGGTGCAGATGGGAATGTGGAGACATTCAAGGCTAGACTGGTGGCAAAAGGTTATAGTCAACGCGAAGGCATTGACTATCAGGATACCTTTTCCCCGGTAGCTATGCTAAAATCCATCCGCACATTGCTTGCTGTTGCAGCCTATTTCGATTAT
Organism: Cocos nucifera; assembly: GCA_006176705.1. Taxonomy (NCBI): domain Eukaryota; kingdom Viridiplantae; phylum Streptophyta; class Magnoliopsida; order Arecales; family Arecaceae; genus Cocos; species Cocos nucifera. Next base: position 60,063 of record QRFJ01007895.1, on the reverse strand, counting down.
GAAATATGGCAAATGGACGTGAAAACGGCATTCCTAAATGGATATCTTGAGGAAGATATCTATATGGAACAGCCGCTAGGTTTCACATCCAGTGATACTGATCACAAGGTTTGCAAGCTGCAAAGGTCCATATATGGACTTAAGCAAGCATCTCGGAGCTGGAACACTCGTTTCAATGATGTGATCAAAAAGTTTGGTTTCATCAAAAATGAAGAGGAACCATGTGTTTTCAAAAGGGTCAGTGGGAGCGCTGTTGTCTTCCTCGTATTGTACGTGGATGACATCCTCCTTATTGGGAATGATATTCCCATGTTGACATCAGTCAAGATGTGGTTGTCCAAGGAATTCTCCATGAAAGACCTAGGTGAAGCATCCTTTATTCTAGGAATTAAGGTCTATAGGGATAGACCGAATAGGATGCTAGGACTTTCACAGAAGATGTACATAGAGGAAGTACTAAAGAGGTTTAGTATGGAAAACTCTAAGAGGGGATTAATACCCTTCAGACATGGTATTCATCTTTCCAAGAAGATGTGCCCCAGCACACCTGAGGAAATAGAACGCATGAGCAAGATCCCTTATGCTTCTGCAATAGGGAGCCTCATGTATGCCATGCTATGTACACGACCTGATATAGCCCATGCTGTGAGTGTCACAAGCAGATATCAGTCAAATCCAGGTGAAGAACACTGGACTTCTGTGAAATGTATCCTTAAGTACTTGAGAAGAACTAAGGATATGATGTTGGTCTTTGGTAATGGAGAACTCCAAGTCCAGGGATACACAGACTCGGACTTCATGTCTGATATAGATGATCGAAAGTCGACATCTGGCAGTCTGTTTGTGTGCAATGGTGGAGCTGTCAGCTGGAAGAGTTCCAAGCAAACGGTGATACCATCTCATCCGCGATTACCTTGAGAAAGGTTACGTTGAGGTCAAGAGAGTCAACTCCGCAGATAATGTGGCAGACCCACTTACAAAGCCGTTGGGCCAGCAGAAGATCGAAGCCCACCTTGAGAAGATGGGACTTAGACTTGTAGCCAATTGGCTTTAGGACAAGTGGGAGATTGTTAGATATATGTGCCCTAGAAGCCAGAATTGGCTGACACTTGTAATACACTTCTAGGGGCAAAATTATAATTTTGACTATAATTAATAAAATGGGTTATTTTCTATCACATATGTGTATTTAGTGTCTGTGATACATCCTTTGAGTTAATGGTAATGATAATTCATATTTTCAAGAGTTGAAAATTTAAGACATGAATAATCATTATTAACTCATAAACAGCTCCCGACCATAGGATCATCACGAGGATGGTGATTGATCCGGAAGGTTGGTGTACGAATCGCTTCTCTTTAGTAGATGAGTCTTGAGTCTACGGTGTGGAGACACCGGAGCGAGAGTACAGGTACTCGTTAGAGAACGAGGGCACTGAGCGTGACCACCTCGAGTAGTCATTAGGGAAGTCTACCTTCTCGTCAATGACTGACTCGATGCTGCAGTAGTGTGTCTGGTTCTTTGACCTGAGATGCATCGGCAGTTCACCTTGAGGGTGTTATAGTTTGACTACACCATTACTCGGTCTCCTAGCCATATGGAACCCTGAGGTGTATGTTGGCTATAGCATGTTCATTGTAGGAACTGGATTGCATCAAGATGGAATCTATCTACCTCGGTGGTAGAGGAGCAGCCCTATGATGATCATGAGAATCAAGTCCAGAAGCCCATGGCCATGGCAGAGTGAAATAATAGAAAGAGTTTCTATTTAGATTTTCACATTGGACTCGAATCGAATGATTACATCATATGACAGAGACTAGGGTTTGACGAGTTCACCTTAACCCTAATCTGATCGGGGCTCAAGATAGAAGAACTTAATCACACAGGTAGCTGCACCAAGAGGTTCGCATTCAGCTCTGATGGGTTGCCACCATATACTGCTAGGTGTCACTGGTGGATTTTGGGAGCAATTAGAATGATTTAGATGATCGATCATTCTAGCTGTTCGAATCAGAAGAGTTCTGATCCATCGAAAGGAGTTTCGATGATGTCGATGATAGAGATCATGACATATCCCATTACCATACAGAACTGAACCTAACTGGGTCACACAAACAAGGGTTTGAATCTGGTGATCATCAATTGAACTGATCTAGTTCAATTGATCTGAATGAGATTCAATTAGGTTCAAGGAAATCGTGCTAGCACTCGATTGAACCTAACGTTCTTCTTTTACTATCATAAATAAGTTGTCCTGACTGAGCCAAAGGAGTTTGTGCTCAATCAGAGGCCTTCATATGGTCTGACTGGAGGTTGTCCAAGTCAGAATAGGTTGTCTTATTTGTAAGACATTACCTGCCATTTTTGGTCACCTGCCATTTCTTGTTCTTTGACTTTGGTCAAAAGTCTACCTTTGACTGGTCAAACGTTGACCATTGACACTTTGACTTTTGACCACATGTCATGCACCTATTGGAGAGCTGGTGGGGGCCTGTCCCCCTGCCAGAACCTGGCAAGGAGAAGGGCGCACGCCAAGGGTGGCGTGAGCCCAAGTAGGAGGCGCCTAGGAGTCCTTGTTGGACAAGGACTCCACCTCCCTTTTGGATTCCAATCAGAGTTCTACTAAGAATCCAGTTTGACTGGTCTTAGGCGCCCTCTAAGGAGGAATCCAGGGGTCTCTATTCCAACCAATCAGATTTAGATCTGATTTCACAAAGGGTTGTGATTGGTTGAGAGGAAGAGGAGTTGGATCACAAGAGGTCTATAAATAAGACCCTGCGCCCAACCCTAATTCTAATGCAATTCAAATGAGATTTCCCACGCCCCAAGGCTGCCTCTCCCCTCCTTCTCCATGCCATAGTCTCTTCTCCCCTTGCTCTCCACGTCCAAAAGGTGTTTTGGACTTTGGTTGGTGCGATTCAGATCAAGGAAAGGCGATCAAAAGCAAGAAGGCTGCGCTGCTGCAAAAGGACGACTGCAGATCTTCAAAAGAGTTTTGAAGATCCTCCAGATCAGATCCAGATCTGATTTTTGGAGGTGTGATAGAGAAGAAGAGGATCTCCAGATCCAACCCGAGTGGATACCGGTAGAGGCCAGGCGCTTGCGTGGCTAGATCCAGAACCTTCCGCTGCAATCAGGATCATCTACAGGGTAATAGGATTACCCAAATCAGGTAAATTAAATTTGATTTAATTTATCTTGCTTTATTTTATTTATTAAAATAATAATAATCAGATCTGAAACATATCAAGATCTGATTGAGATCAAGAGAAAATTTTTGAAATATATCTCTTGATCTAATCAGATCTGGACGAACCTGGACCGGGAAATCAGGATTTTCCTTCAGTGAGAGTCTGGAGCCTATTATTATATTAACTCTCAGTATGAGGTTGCTAATTTATATTATATATAATTATATAATAAAAATTATTTTAATTTTTTTCATCAAAAGTTATTTTATCTTCTAATGAACTCCTGTATGTTGTGATGAAGTCCTTAGGACTATTTAGATTCGATAAAAAATGATTTATCATTTAGTCTTTAAACTTGTTCATAACCAAATGATACGTTGTTACCAAGGATGATAACATTTATCAAGTATAGGTAATTATATGCCATGTAGGTTGGTTGTCCTCTTAAGAGATACTGGTATAGCATGCAGGTGAGATGTAAGTGTACATCTGTACTGAATGTAACCAACTCTAGAGCTTTTCTACTATCAAGATTTGCTTCGATAAAATATAGGTATAAGTGTCCCTCCGATCTGAGATCACCATGGTGACTTTCAAGCAACTCACTATGCTTTAATGCCAGACTACCTAAATTTCTAATTCAGTGATGAAAGATTTCTAGGTACAGTCAAGTACTTAAAGAGTCAGTGCGTGAGTCAAGATGGGATTGACCACTCCTGATCTCAAGAGCTATGTTTTGTTGTGTTTCAATTTAGCAAATACTTGGCTAGGATAGTTCTTGTGAGGAGTTACAGGATTAATTACTTTGAGACATGATTTGGATGTACTTTTCAAGGGTTGATAGTTTAACTCTAAGTCATCCTATACACGAAGGTCAAAGAGATGAATTATGCAGTAACCATATTCACATAAGTTCTAAATATTGTGATTATGGCTATTCGATCTATCCGAATATCGGATACCATTTCTAGATGATCACTTAGATTTGTATAAAAATTAGTTCCTGTGCAACTAGCTTAGGTTCAAACCTATGGGATCACATATATTAAAGGTTCTTATCCCATCTGATGGTTGAACAAGAGTACTACCCACTAGATTTGGACTCTATATTTATAAAAGATTTAATTAGTAATTTAATCACTAATTAACTTAATTTGATTAAATAATCAATTTTGGATCAAGTTCAATTGAATTGGATTTAGTTGGATTGACTCAATTAGGTTATGAGATGACCTAATTATTGAAGAGGTTTGATCCCTAATTTGATCAAAGATTTGGCTTGATCATTTTTAATTTAATTAGGATTTAATTGATCCCAATTAAGTCTAAATTAGTTGGATTTAATTTGGTCTAATTAGGCCTAGCTAAATTAGTTTGGACATGACCTAATTAGACAAAATTGGTTTGAGACTAGTTTGACTAGTCTCCCTTTCCTACACCACCCTATATCTGTGCTCATTTGAATTTCACAAGAAAGAGTTCTCATGACTTTTCTCCATGCATAGAGAGGGTGCACATCTAGCTTTTCTTGCACCCCATGTCGATAAGAAGGGGTTGGTTACCATTTGAATTCAAAATGAGTTTGAATTCAAATGAACAACCACTTCATTCTTATCCTCCCATGCTGTTTGGACTTGGTTTTGCGCAAAGATAAATTGCACTTCTCTCTGGGCATGAAAAACATAGAGAGATTAAAAAAAGCCACCGTGAGTCCCTTTTGTGCATGAGAAGGAAATTAAAATATTTCCTGAGAGATAGAAAAAGGGAGGCATAGTGTTTCGGGTGAGTGCATACCCTAGAGTTTTGATCTAGGATTAGAAAAGAGAGTTTGTGAGCTACGAGTGTTATGAGTCCACTAATCTTCTAGGAGTGCCTCCTCTGCCTCTTATGTGCATCCATTGGCAATCCGGAGCATCCAAAGAACCCATGGATGAAGATCAAAGCTATTCAGTCAACATCAACCATTGAGAAGTTTCAGGCTTCGAGCTACCACTCGAGAGGAGTTGATCGCGATCAGGACCTCATGTAGACTATCCTTAGAGGCCAAACACATGTGTGGTTGCATCATAATGATCAGATCTATACTATGGTGTTTGGATTGCAGAGATCGACTACCCACACTAGATAACGAATTTTGAACACGTAGCTGTAATAGTAAAATAGTTTACTGCTATCGCTGTTTGTTTTTATTTTTAGATTTCATGCATGCTATTGGTGCAAAATCTAGTTAATACCAAAATGAGCTAGAGCTGGGGGAGGCGAGGTTGCCATCGGTGACCTGTGAGGTAAGTCCTGACCAGAGTTGTGGTGGCTCTGGCAAGACCCTCCGATGATCAAGTCAGCTCTTCTGGCCAATAAAAATAGAGTGCTCAAAAAATTTAGAGGTAGAGTAATGGGAAGAGGAATGAGAGCTTAGAGAAAAATGCATCTAGAGGGTTTTTTTTATAAACAGAGCCTATAACAAACTGATGGTGATAGCCATAACTGCCTAGTAGTGGACCATTCAGGGCCACGTGGAGTTTATTATGGAGGATTGTATTCGTTTTCATGACATGCCAGTCCATTGGAATTTAATAGTTGAAGTTCGGAGGAAGCAGACATTGGCGGTGAAGAACTTCAAGTCATAACATTTCTAGAGAAGCTCGGACTCCTTTAAGGTTGCTCGCATGTGGGTTGGTTTGTGTTGAGTTGGTAGTCAGATTCATGTGGACGATGAGGTCCTTCTGGATGGTTAGAAGATGGTCGACTGGAAGGAGGTCGATCGAAGAGAGCTTGCTTGGCTACTAGAAGAAGTTTGTCTGGAAGAGAATCTGATTGGGGGAGGTCATCCGGAAGGAGGGCAACTAGTAGAGATCGTGGTGGAGATCATACGGATGGAGTCTGACTAAAGGGGGTCCGGAAGAAGACCTAATGGAGGGGTTCGGAAGGTTGAAGGAGTCTTGAAGGAGTCCGGCTTGGAGGAGATAGTAGTTCAAAAGTGGTTCGGATGTCCCCAAAAATGTTTGTGCATTGACTGGTATTCACGGTATTAAGGATTGATGCCAAGATCCTTTTGCTTGCTCATTCAAGGTTCTTGGTGCAAGAACCCAAAGACCCATCACTCTCCACATATTGTAAAAATTCATCCAGGATGGAGCTAAGCTAATCAAGATTGAATAGCCTAAAAAAGTTCTAGTTGGGAAGGAGTTGGAATAGCTTCAAGGTCGGCCAGGCCATATAGCATTAGGACTGAATACTTAATTGCTTAGTGGGCTATCATCACTATTCAAGCTTGTCTGGGTGAAACCCACAATGCCATGTAGGTTCTGGAGTTCTCTAAAAAGCTGGCAATCAGAGTAGAGAAATTCGGCTAGCAAGTCAAAGTTGGAGATCTACGGTCTTGGCGCTAAGTAGGAATTCTTCACTGGTTGAAGCTGGTCATGGTTGTTATCGCTAGACGAGGTCATCCCAAGACTTGGTGTTCTATCAGACTTCAATAGGTGAGGATTTATCCCTATCATAAACCTCCCTACTCTCGAGTTCAAAATTTGAAGGAAGGGAGTAAAGAAATATGAATGTCGAAGTCCTTTTTTGCTCTTCGTGCTTGTTGGAAAGAAAGTTTTGGTATTTACCATGCTAGTGCCAAAACTTCTTGAATACGAGGTGATCCAAAAAGATAATTTTTGAAATACCCACCAAAGCACTGCCCAAGATACGGTGCAATTATGGTTCTATCCGTTGCCAACCCTCTGCCATAATGAATGGGACACATATCAACTTGAGGTTGGTCAGTTGAGATCTGCAATCATGACTGTCTCGAACTCTTGCGAGTATTTAAGCTCATCTTCTTTCCTTAGGATTCTAGTTTGTCCGAATTTTCTCTCCTTTCCTTCTTCATCTCCTTCCTGCTCTAGAGTACCAGTGTCTTCCATCATCTTCCTTGATTCTCAGGGGTTCATCCATTCAATTTTCATCGAGCTTACTATCTCTCCGTTCTTTCTCATCGATTTAGGTTTGTCCCTAAATCTTCTTACTGATTATTCCTATATTTTTTGCATCTTCGTTCGTTCGATTTCTTTGAAAATGTCTTGAGTCTTATTTTTCTTGATTTTTTAAGGATTTTTTCAACTTAGTTTCATCCATATGTCTACTGAAGAATCCTAGTCAACTTGTTTCGAGAGTTTGGCCCATCTAGCACTGATGGATCCATCCCTTAAGGACCTCAATCTATAGAAGTGTTCCGACCTCATTCATTCTCGATACCATCTCTAGTAGACTTTGGCATGAGGACCTCTCTTTGATCAGGATCCAGTTTGGAATCCCTTATGAGTATGAGCTTGAACTTCCCGATCCTAGCGACCGAGCCTGCTCTCCTCCTCCAAGCCGAACTTGTTTGTATGTTGAAATCCTTCATGCAAAACTTTGGCTATCCATACCACCTTTCATAGTCGACCTATTCAAGTTCTTAAATATTTTCTTTGTCGCTATGGCACCGATCTCACTTAGGTTCAACATAGGATTTTTCTCTTTGTATATTATGGTCAATGTTCGACCTATTATTTTTCTATTCTGCAATTTCTTCAACTTCAAACATCACCCCACTGCCAAAGATTGGTGGTATGTCTCTCCCCAGTTTGGGAAGAAGGGGTTGCTTAAGGGCACCCCTTCTTCCATTTACAATTGGAAGAAAAAATTATTTTTTGTCTCGTGCCCTTCCTTAGAACTAGAACTTCCTTCCTGGGGAAAATAAGAAATTCAATCCATCGAGCTTTTGGACTTGAGAAAGAAGATCGGGACAGCCAATACACTAAAGAACTACCTAGCTCCCCCAATTTTCAAACTCCTGGATGATCAGATCTTATATAACCTTGCTCTCAGTCCTCTTGATCCAACAGGTAGTCCTCTGCAACCTGCCAATTGTATATTATTTTCTTTCTTTTTCTGACCTTAATTTTTTCTACCGCAAAAATGACTCCTAAAGAACAGAATTGCCTGACCAAGGAAATCAAGTCCCTTAAGAGAAAGGGCAGCATCACCGGGGAATCATTGAAGAAGGCTCGCATTGAAGAGCTAGCCCCGACCGTGCCGATCCAAATGGTGCCTACCCCAGAGTCCGACGTGGCAATGTCGAGTCTAGACATGATCGATGAAGTTGCTCCCTCTACGCCTCTTGAGCTGGGGAAAGTCACAAGGAAGAGGAAGAAGAAGGAGAGGATCACCATTGCAAAGAAGGTCAGGAGAAAGGTCGGGCACTCTAGCGATGAGAGCTCTGGCTAGGATCAAGATTCTTTGGATGACCTGGAGGTCGTCCATTCCTTGATGCAGGGCAGCATTCTCCCACACATCGTTGATGGAATGGTCCAGAAGGAGAATGCATAGAGGTTCGATGAATCCTTCACTGTCTACCTTGAGGTAATCCACTCTTTCGAACTTGTTCGAATGAAGGATGTATTTTCATAATTCTGACTTAATTTTTTTCTATTCTATAGTTGGGGCATTACTTGTTTGCCCATTTAGAGGTAGTTGATTTTTGTCAGGTTGAGGCTTCCAAAGCCCTCTGAGAGGCTCGTGTGAAGACTAAGAGGGTTCGGGCCGAGGTCGATAACTTGAAGGTGGCCTCCGAGACACAAGCTGCAGAGGTTGAGCACCTTCAGAAGGCATTGCAAAGGGAAGAGGAGGCTTCGATGGGGTTGAAGGCAGCCCTGACCATTTTTGAGGATAAGAGGAGGAAGGCTGAAGAGGAGGTCGGCACTAAGAAGGAGCATGCTATCGAGACCTTCAAGTCTTCCAAGGCCATGGAAGACATCAAGATTGCTTGTGCCAAGGAAGCTTTCTTCGAGAGGTTCGAGATCTACATGAGGGTCACAAAGAACTTCCCTGAGGTAGACCTTGACCTTCTGATGGACGAACCTAGTGAAAAAGCCAGTTCCTCCAATGCTGGTGCTGCCTCTCCCACCATCGGACCTGCCCCCAAAGCTCTTGATCTTGTAGCTGTGGTCTTTGAGCCTGCTCCTATACTGACCTCGTCTACTACTATACCGACCGAGGTTGAAAATTTTTGATGACTTGTACTTTTTCTTTTTTTCTTTCAATGTAATCAAACATTTTGTTAATATAATGAAAGTAAATTAAATTTCATACTCATATTATGGTGTTTGTTATTCAGAACTCTTATGACGAGCAAAGCCTTGACCCTCCTTTTCCGACCGAAGCTGCGCTACTACTTGAGGGCATTCCTTTAAAATCCATTTCTAAAAACATAAAAAAGAAAGTTCATCAGTTGCAAAAGAAGTTGAAGAAGGTTGAAGGTAAACTTCAAAAGTCAAGAAAAAGCTGCTCAGAGTTAATGATCGAGGTTACTCGCTTATGCTAAGTGCACAAAAAAAATTCTATAAATTATATCCAAAAGAAAAGAGATTTTGAAGTTGAGCTCGAGGAGACCAAAAAGCGTGCCAGTGAGAAGATTTGGTCTTTAACAGCCAAAGCTAGCTCCCTTGAAGTTAGGCTTGATGTGGTAAAATAAAAAATTCTATTATTAGAAGGAAGCTCACCATGGTTTTTTGAGAAGGTGCGGTCTGACTGGAATTGGTCAAAAAATTTTTTGGAGCTCCAGAAATAACTTCAGGATATCGAAGCTTGGCATAACAGCTATAAAGTATGCTGGGTGGAGAAAATATCTAGACTTGAGCATGAGCTTAAGATGGCTAGAGATGAAGTGACTCATCTTTGGAAGTAGTTGGTCGATAGCTAGTAGGTTGGTGTTAATAGAGAGTTAGAGCAGCTTGCTTCTTTAAAGGAGTCCTTCAGTGATCTTTCCACGGCGTATGAAAAGGATAAGGCCAAACTTCAACAGCTGAAGGTCCAAATGACATATGAGCGTCAAACTATGAAGGATGCGAAGGCCGAGTCGAAAGTCCTAAGAAGGCAGATGCAGGAGTTCAAGGATAATTTTTAGTGGACTGACAAATTATTTATGGAGAGTCTGCTGAGAAGAAAAGAACTTGAAGAAGAAATCATCAGTTTGAAGCAATCTTTGGTGATGACGGGGATTGGCAGCCCGAAGTCTGAGGATTCTGAGCCCTCTTAGGACTTTATTTATTTTTCTTTCTTTCTTCTCTGTTTTTTTGTACATGGTCTTATGGGTCTTTGTAACAGACTCTAGTTTCAATAAAATGAAGTTTTCTTCAATTGTCTCTTCGTCTTGCATGAATTTATCATTTGTTGTTTTTGCTATTTTCTTCACCTTATTTTTCTTTATCAAAATAATTGTTAGTAGGTATTCTCCTCCTATCGGATTTCTTCATCTATGATAGGATGAGGTTCTCCTTCTATTTCTGACATAGTTGGCTTTGTCCCTCTCCTCCTATCAGGATGAGGTCTTCCTCATATTCTTGTTAGGATTGGTTTTCCTTTGTCTCTTTGTTAAGATGATGTCTTCCTCCTGTCATAAGTAATCGAAGGTCTTCATTTGTGTCTAGATGAGGTTCTCCTTGTATTCCTGATGAGGTTGATTTTTGCTCTTGTTAGGATGAGGTTTTTCTCCTATTCCTAATAAGACAGTAGGGGCACAAAAGGGCCATTGAAAGGAGCCTCTCCCCTCCTCCTATCTTAAACGATCGAAGATCTTCATCTTGCTCATATTAGGATGAGGTTCTCCTCCTACTCCTAATAGGACAGTAGGGGCACCAAAGGACCGTTGAAAGGATCTCTTCCCTCCTCCTATCTTAAATGATCGAAGGTCTTTATCTTATTCATGTTAGGATAAGGTTCTCCTTCTGTTCCTAATAGGATTGTAGGAGCACCAAAGGGCCATTGAAAGAGCCTCTCTCTCCTCCTGTCTTAAATGATCAGAGATCTTCGTCTTGCTCATGTTAGGATGAGATTCTTCTTCTATTCCTAACAGGACTGTAGGGGCACAAAAAAGAGCCATTGAAAGAGCCTCTCCCATCCTCCTATCTTAAATGATCGGAGGTCTTCATCTTGCTCATGTTTGGATGAGGTTTTCCTCCTATTCCTAACAGGATAGTAGGGGCACCAAAGAGTCGTTGAAAGGGCCTCTCTCCTCTTCCTATCTTAAATAATCGGATGTCTTCGTCTTGCTCATATTAGGACAAGATTCTTCTTTTGTTCCTAATAGGACTGTAGAGGCACCAAAGAGTTGGTGAAAGTAACCCTCTCCTCCTCCTATCTTAAATGATCGAAGGTCTTTGTCTTGCTCATGTTAGGACGATATTCTCCTCCTATTCCTAATAGGACTGTAGGGGCACAAAAAAGCCATTGAAAGGACCTCTTTCCTCCTTCTGTCTTAAATGATTGGAGGTCTTCATCTTTGTTCATGTTAGGATGAGGTTCTCCTCCTATTCCTAATAGGGCTATAGGGGCACAAAAAGATCGTTGAAAGGATCTCTCCCCTTCTCCTATCTTAAACGACTAGAAGTCTTCATCTTTGTTTAGGAACAAAGTTCAGTTAAGTTATTTTCTATCATTACACAATTTTGCACCAAAGGACAGAGATATTGAAATGAAAAAAAATTATTGAGGTAAGATTGCTGGTAATACATTTGAAAGTTCTCTGAATTCCAAGGTCGCAGGAGCGTTGCCCCTTCGAGCTCCTTCAAGTAATAAGTTCTGAGCTAGATGACCTTCTTAACTTCATACAGGCTTTCCCAATTTGGTGCAAACTTTTTTTAGTTTTGAGGTTGTGAAACAGCCGCACGCTGGAGTACCAAGTCCTTCACTTTGAATACTTTGCCTCTAACCTTGGAGTTGTAGTAGCGGGCTACTTTCTGCATGTAAGCTACCATTCAAACTTGAGCTTCTTTTCTTTTTTTTCCAATAAGTTGAGTTTATCCCTAAGATCCTATGCATTCTGCTGCTCATTGAATACCACAACTCATGCCGACAAAAATTTAAGCTCTATCGGGATGACTACTTCTATCCTGAAGGCCAAGGTGAATGGAGTCTCTCCAATTGGCAATCTTTGGATAGTTCGGTATACCCAGAGTATATGATAAAGTTTATCTATCCAAGTCTCTTTTGCTTTCTCAAGCCTTGTAGCAGAGTTCTATTGGTTACCTTGGCCTCGCCGTTCACCTATGGATGGGCTACTGATGTAAAATTGTGAGATATGTTCAGGTCTTCACAAAATTTGATAAATTTTACTCTAGCAAACTATCAACTATTATTTGTTATGAGAGTCCGAGGCAGACCGAATCTACAAATAATTAACTTCTAGATGAAGTCCTGCACTTTAGCACAGTGATCTTTACCAGGGGTTCAGTCTCAACCCACTTCGTGAAGTAATCAATTGCTACCAAAAAAAATTTTTGCTATCCGGATGTCATGGGAAAGGGCCTGAGTATATCCATTCCCCATTGTGCAAACGACCATGGGGCACTCAGTGGGGTAAGGTCAAAAGTTTGTTGTCTCTAAATATTTGCATTCGTTTGACATTGATCATATTTCTTAATATACTCTATTGAATCACGATACATTATTGACCAATAGTAGCCCCACTGAAGTAGTCTATGAGATAAAGATCTGGCCCCAATATGACTTCTATAGATTTCTTCATGCATTTTCTATAATGCAAAATCAGTCTTAGAAGGTCGAAGATATCTTAATAGTGGTAAAGAATATGATTTTTTATATAACTTGCCTTCATATATAATATACCGGGAGGCTTGATTTCTTAATTTTTGAGCTTCTTTCGGATCATTAGGAAGAACCCATCTTTAAGATAAGTGACTAGTGGGTCAATCCAGCTTGACTCATGCTCGATTTGCATCATAGATTGCCATTCTTCCAAACTCGAACATTTCAAAACTTTAGAGAAGACTTTCTTTGGCAGTTCAGTGGGAGCTAACATGGCCAGCTTAGAGAGAAGGTCAGCTCTAACATTTTTCACTCTCAGAATATGTTGGATACTAAAATTGTTGAAGGCTGAAGTCAAGCTCTTCACTTTTTCAAGATATTTTATCATGCCTTCCTCCCGAGCTTCATAATTATTGTTAACTTGTCCGACCATCAATTGAAAATCACTGTATGCTTAGAGCCGATCCACTTCAAACTTTTTGGCTATCCTTAACCCTACAATCAAAGCTTCATATTCGACCTCATTATTTATTGCAGAAAATTTGAAGCACAGCGCATATTCGGCAATAACTCCTTTCGGGTTTACCAAGATCAACCCAGTGCCTGTGCCTGAAGCATTGGATGAGCCATCCATATAAAGAGCCCAGAAGCCTTCAGGAAGGTCGGTTCTTTCTTTAGGGGAGCTCGGCTGCAACCATGGAATGCTAATCTCATTCTGTTTAAACTCAATCTCATCCAGGATGGTGCATTCTGTTATAAAATCTACCAGTATTTGAGCTTTAATTGGTGGCCAAGGTTGAAAGTTGATGTAGAACTTAAATAAAAAACCTAGTTTTCCAGATTAGGTTTGTTCAGATCTGATTAGATCAAGAGAGATATTTCAAAAATTTTTCTCTTGGATCTAGATCAAATCTAAAACTTTCTAGATCTGATATTATTGATCTAATAAAATAAAATAAAATAAAAATTAAATCTAATTTAATTTATCTTATTGAGGATAATCTGATTACCCTATGATGATCCTGATGTCTGCCTGAGGTTTTGGATCTAGCCACGCAAGTGCCTGACCTCTACCAGTATCCACTCAGGTAGGATCTGAAGATCTTCTCTTTCTTTATCACATCTCCAAAAATCAGATCTGGATCTAATTTTGAAGATCTTCAAAACTCCTTTCGAATATATGAGTTGTCTCTTGCAGTAGTGCTACCTTCTTCCTTTTTTTGTTGCCTTTTTTTTACTTGGATCGCACCAAACTAAAGCCCAAAAATTCTTAGACGTGGGTAGGAGAGAGAAGACCTGAAGATGGCATGGAGGAGGGAGAGGAGCAGTCTTGTGGCGTGGGCAATGGGTCAAGCTTCTTTGATCTTGGGCAATGGAATTTTATAGATCCTGTTGCATCATGCAGTGCCACATCATCCCGACCAATCATGGCCTTTTGCACAATCAGAACTAAATCTGATTAGTGGGATGATATCATTTGATCTAATCAGATAAGATCCCCTCTGAATCATCCTTAAATAGTACCAAGACTGATCAAAGATAAGTCTTTGGAACCACCTAGGTAGAAACCCTGAAGCAACTAGATTTCCATCTGTATGGGACTCCAGATGCCTTATCCATAGGTGATGCCTCCCTAGGCATGCACCCCTTATCCATCTGCTTTTTATCAGGTGGACTGATCCAAAAAATCTCTCCTATGATGGCTTGACACATGGGCAGATGTCTAAGTATCAAAGGTCAACATTTGACCAAAGTCAAAAGACACGATTTAGCAGGTGAGGAAAAATGGTAGGTGTTGTCTCAAATTTATCTCATAATTAAGACAATCCTTTTCTGATCAGGACAAACTCTAGTCAGACCAAGTAAAGATACCTGAGTGAACCTATATACATTTGGCTCAGTCGAGACAACTTTAATGATAATTAAAGAAGAACATTAGGCTCAATCGTGTGCTAGCACGATTTTCTTGAACCTAATTGAATCTAATTCAAATCAATTGAACTATGTTAGTCCAATTGATGATATACAAATCGAAACCCTTATTTGTGTGACCCAATTAGGTTTAGTTCCGTATGGTAATGAGATATGTCGTGATCTCTATCATCGATATCATCAAAATACCTTTCGATGGATCAGAACTTTTCTGATTCAGACAACTAGTATGATTGATCATCTAAATCATTTTAATTGCTCTCAAAATCCATCAGTGACACCTAGCAGCATATGGTGGCAACCCATCAGAACTGAAAATGAACCTCTCGGTGCAGTTACCTATGTGATTAATTTCTTCTATCTTGAGCCCTGACTGGATTGGAGTTAAGGTAATCTCGTCAAACCCTAATATCTATCATATGATTAATCATTCGATTCAAGTACAATGTGAAAATCTTAATAGAAATTCTTTCTACTATTTCACTCTGCCATGGCCATGGGCTTATGAACTTAATTCTTATGATCATCATAAGGCTACTCCTCACCTATCGAGGTAGATAGATTTCCTATTGGTCTAATCCAATTCCTATAATGAACATGTTATAGCCAACATACACCTCAAGATTCTGAATGGCTAGGAGACCGAGTCATGGTGTAGTCAAACTATAACACCCTCAAGGTGAACTGTTGATGCACCTCTGATCAAAGAACTAGACACACAACTGCAGCTTCGAGCCAGTCATCGACGAGAAGGTAGACTTCCTAATGACTGCTTGAGGTGGTCACGCTCAATGCCTTCGTTCTCTAACGAGTATCTGTACTCTCGCTCTGGTGTCTCTACACCATAGACTCAAGACTCATCTACTATAAGAAGTGATTGTACACCAACCTTCTGGATCAATCACCATCCACATGATGATCCTACAGTCAGGAGCATTTTATGAGTTAATAATGAAAATTCATGTCTTAAATTTTCAACTCTTGAAAATAAGAACTATCATTGCCATTAACTCAACGGATGTATCATAGACACTAAATATACATTATGATAAAAAATAATCTATTTTATTATTTTATAGTTAAAATTATAATTTTGTCCTTAGAAGTGTATTTAAGTGTCAGCCAAATCTGGCTTCTAGGGCATATATATCTAACAAACTCACACTTGACCTAAAGCCAATTGGCTACAAGTCTAAGTCCTATCTTCTCAAGGTGGGCTTCGATCTTCTACTGGCCTAATGACTTTGTGAGTGGGTCTACCACATTATCTATAGAGTCGACTCTTTTGACCTCGATGTATCATTTCTCGAGGTAATTGCGGATGAGGTGGTATCACCGCTCGATGTGTTTAGATTTCTGGTGAGATCTTGGCTCCTTAGCAAGGGCTATGGCGTCATTATTATTGCAGTACAGAGGAATGGCATCTGATGGCATCACTTCGATCTCTGCGGTGAACTTCTTATACCAGAATGCCTCCTTCGTAGCTTCTGACGTAGCGATGTATTCTACTTCCATGGTGGAATATGCTATTACTGTCTGTTTGGAACTCTTCCAACTGACAGCACCACTATTACATACAAATAGATTCCCAGATGTCGACTTTCGATCATCTATATCGGACATAAAATTCGAGTCTGTATATCCTTGGACTTTGAGTTCTCCATTATCAAAAACCAAGAATATATCCTTAGTTCTTCTTAAGTACTTAAGGATACATTTCATAGAAGTCCAGTGTTCTTCATCTGGATTCGATTGATATCTACTTATGACACTCACAGCATAGGCTATATTCGGTCATGTACATAATATGGTATACATGAGGCTCCCTATTGTAGAAGCATAAGATATCTTATTCATGCATTCTATCTCCTTAGGTGTGCTAGGACACATCTTCTTGGAGAGATGAATGCCATGTCTGAAGGATACCAATCTCCTCTTGGAGTTTTTCATGCTAAACCTCTTTAGCGCTTCCTCTATATACATTTTTTGTAAAAGACCTAGCATCCTATTCGGTCTATCTCTATAGACTTTGATTTCAAGAATGAAGGATGCTTTTCCTAGATCTTTCATGGAGAATTCTTTAGATAACTATATTTTAACTATGGTCAACATGAGAATATCATTCCCAATAAGGAGGATATCATCCACGTATAGTACGAGGAATACAATAGCGCTCCCACTGACCTTTATGAAAATACATGGTTCCTTCTCATTCTTGATGAAACCAAATAATTTGATCACATTATTAAAATGAGTATTCCAGCTCCGAGATGCTTGCTTAAGTCCATATATGGACCTTTGTAGCTTGCAAACTTTGTGATCAGTATCACTGGATGTGAAACCCAGCGGCTGTTCTATATAGATATCTTTCTCAAGATATCCATTTAAGAATGTCATTTTCACATCCATTTGCCATATTTCATAATAGAAATAGGCTACAACAGCAAGCAATGTGCAAATGAATTTAAGCATGGCTACTAGCGAAATGGTATCCTGATAGTCAATGCCTTCGTGCTGACTATAACTTTTTGCCACTAATCTAGCTTTGAATGTCTCTATATTTTCATCTGCACGAATCTTTCTCTTATAGATCCATTTACACCCAATAGGTACTATACCTTCTGGTGGATCTACCAAGATTCAGACTAGGTTTGAGTGCATCGAGTCAATTTCTTACTTCATTATCTCTAACAATTTCTTAGAGTCAATATCTGATATCGTCTCGTTATAGGTTTTGGGATCATCAACATGAATTCCATTACCTACGAGGAACATTTTTTCTACTTTCTCTGAAATAGTACCTAAGTATCTCTCAAGGGGATGAAAAACTTTTTTCGATCTTCGAGATGGAGGAGGTAGTGATTGTATTGGCTCAATCTGATTTGGTTCCAAAGGGTCCTTAGCTCTTTGCTCTTGAAAGACTTTCTCCTCTAGCTTGATCTGCTTTCCAATGCCACCATCTTGAATAAATTATTTCTCAAAAAAGATGGCATGTCGACTTATAATCATATTATGATCTTCTAAAATGTAGAAATAATATCCTAATGACTCTTTAGGATATCCTATGAATCGAGCTCTAAAGGACCTATCGTCTAACTTGTCTGCTTGTTATTTTTTGACATGAGCCGGACAACTCCAAATTCTGAGATAACTCAGACTTGGTTTCTTACCATGCCATATCTCATACGGTGTGGTAGGAATAATTTTAGAAGAAACCCTATTCAGTAAATATATAGCAGTTAACAAACTGTGTCCCTAAAGAAAATCAAGGAGGTCTGTGAAGCTCATCATTGTTCGGACCATATTTAATAGGGTTCGATTCCTCCATTCTAAAATTTAGTTGAGTTGAGGTATTCTAGGTGGAGTCCATTGAAAGACTATGTTATTTTGCTTGAGATAGTCCAGAAATTTTCAACTAAGGTATTCACCTCCTCGAATTGATGGAAAAACCTTAATGAGTTTTTCAGTTTGCTTTTCTACTTCATGTTTTGTGTCTTATAAGATACACATACCTATACCGAGATAAATCATCGGTGAAGGTTATGAAGTAGATAAAATTGCCTCTAACCGACACATCAAATGGGCCGCACACATCAGTATGTACTAGGGCAAGTAAATCCGTGGCCCTTTTCCTATGTCCCACAAAAGGGAGTTTAGTCATTTTGCCATGAAGACATGATTCACAAATTGGATATGACTTGGAAGTCAATGGACAATAGCCTAATTTTCTTTAATTTGTTAACCCTATCTTCTGCTATATGACCTAGTCTAAGGTGCCATAGATACCTATCATTTGGACTATCCCTGAGTCATTTTGATTTTATGGCATTCACATTTTTCTCAATATTAAAAATAGATACATCAATATGTAACTGGTAAAAACCTTTAATAAGAAAACCACTTGCAATTTTATTTTTTTCATAAAGAATGTTATAATGGTCCTTAAGAAAACTAATTACATAGCTTCTAGTGCTAAGCATGAAACAGAAATTAAATTTCTACTTATTGCAGGCACATAATAACAATCCTTAAGTACTAAATCTAAATCAGATGGTAGTCAAAGAGGGTAGGTTTTCATGACCACAGCAGCAACCCTTGCTCCATTTTCAATACATAAGATCATCTCACCATTCCTCAGCCTTCTGCTATCCTCAAGATCCTGCATGGAAGTGCACAAATGAGCACTAGAACCAGAGTCAAACACCCAACTGGATGCAGAAGAAATCATAAGGTTAGATTCAATAACAACCATACCTCCAGAAGGACCTGCCTCCTTCTTATTCTTCAGAGTGGTCAGGTATGTAGGGTAGTTCCGCTTCCAGTGGCCATCAATGTTGCAATGAAAATATTTTTCTTTGTCAGCAGCCTTCTTTTTTAGCTCTACCTTCTTTTTCTTTTCTCCTTCCATCTTCTGCCTTTTCACAGACTTCTTCTTCTTTCCAAAAGATTTTATCTTGAAAGAAGTCCATTCCATAGCAAATACTGAGCCTTTAGAACCTTTCATTGAAAGCTCAGCAATAACCAGCATGTTCATAAGCTCGGTCAGAGTATTTTAAAGTTTATACATATGATAATTCATGATAAACTACCCATACGCATCAGTCAAGGATTGCAGAATTATATCATTCTATAGTCCAACTTTACTTCGAGCTTCTCAAGCTCTTTCAAGTCCTTGATCACCATCAGACAATGATTTTGGATTGTCTGCCCATCACACATTTTAGCCTTGAATAGTTATTTAGTGACCTGATATTTGGTTGCATGACTCTATTCACCAAACATCTCTTGTAGGTAAGCCAACATTTAGTGGATAGTCCTGATATCTTCATGTTGGTGCTGAAGCTCATCAGACATCAAACCCAACATGTAGTATCTGACCTTGTTATCTTCGTCCATCCACTTATCAAGAGACGCTCTCTGTTCAGCAGATGGACAAGCTAGTAAGGTGGAGGGATTCTGGTCCAATACATGAGTTAACTTCTCAGAACCCAAAATAATTTTGAAGTTTTAGAGCTAATCCTTGTAATTAGGTTCGGTCAGTCTATGGATGTCCAGGATACGTGCTAGTGGATTGGACGCAAATATTTTTCTATAGAGAGTCAAAGTTTCTAGTTAAATATAATAATTAAGACTTGATCAATTTATTTAGAGATTTAATTTTTAATAAATTAGTTTTTACTATTTTTTTGGATCTCTACACTCTTTATATAGAGATACAAAGATCTTCATGATTATAGATTTCTAATGAGTGGTGCAGTCCCACCGACTGACTCATCACCTCACCTAATAGTTATTGATGATGGGTTAGCCAATAAGTGAACAACTCTTATTCAATGATTCTCTAATGATGGTGCACCCAAACTTGGTCTCTAATTCATGAATCTCACCATGCTCGAAATATTGATCCACTCCTTAGTTAAGTCAGACCCGCCATTTGTATGGATTGGATTTCTAATTGAGTCTCTCATCGTATCCAAAATATTGAGCCCAATTTATCCTCCAGCCCATAGCATCCAATGCCTAATAGACATGGTTGCATCTTTTCGGTGCAACTGAACCACTATGACCAGCCGAGAACAATCAACCTCGGAAAGGGCCCGCATATCTACAATGGTGGAAGACCTTAGACTTAATCTTTTCTTAGAAAGATTTGATTTAGGTCTCTTTAAACTTGACTTACAATAGTCATAACAATTATGACTAACCTAGTGGCATGGGTTAGCTCGGATTGTTAACCACCTTAGATCAGGACTGGGTCGACAAATATGGCCAGGTAAGTGAGATCGATGGAAGGGATATGCCATTAACTCGATAAGAATGCATTCGAGTCGAGTAGCTCTCAATTAAAAATTAGTCGATCGTATCTGCCAAACTTACCTTAGACACCAAATTATTGAGCCAGAATCAATCAGGTTAGCCTACAATCCAGACTCTAACCACTGAGCCTAATTAGGTCTTAGCTTGATCGATCACTCATGTGACTCGATCTTGACCCAGACTTAATCCTATTAGGCTGGTCAATTTAAGCACTCTTGATCCCATCTAACCAACTCTTGATTCGGTTTGATCAACCGCTAGACCTAATTGAGCTACCCAAGCCTGAACCTAATTTTATGAATATATCTTAAATCTAAAAATTCTTAATTTTTAGAATTAATATATTTCATAATCTTAATTCTTAATTAAGTTTAGAGTTTATAAATAAAATATATAAATAAAATTCTAAGATTATAGGATCTGGAGTTTTACAGAAAATAAGTTTTGATTTTTGATTAAGGACAAATGCGCAGCACCCCTACACATCATAAGAACATCCCATCGAATGAAGGAGAAAGGGATTTAAATTCTACTTTATTCTTATGATCGGATGGCCAAGGAGAACGTCTTAATCAGAAATATGAAAACTACAAAACTAGTTAGATCTACATCATATATTTCATATATAAAATTGATCTAACTTTAAACATGTTTTGCATACATCTTCATGTATCATATCATGCATATTTTTAGATCTAAATTATCTCATAATCATCTAAAAAAGCAAATTTAAATTGATCATATCAATTTAAAATCTATTCTAGATAATTATGTAGAACTATTCTACAACTAGTCTAAACATGCATTCATCATATCTCATATGAACAAAAATTAAATAACTTTATTTTCTATTTTTTAGATCTTATTATAATATTTATAATATCAAAAAATAGTAAATAAATAGATCTAAAAATTATAACTAATCAAATTAAATTATGATCATGCAAGACTCTACATAGAATAATTCTATTCTACAACTAGTCATGCATCTTGTACAACTTAGATCTAAATTATTTAATTTTAATTTTTTTTAATTTTAGATCTAATCATATCTCATGTGACATCTAAAATTATCTAATTATTAAATCAAAATTAATTAAAATAAGATCTAATGGAATGCAACTTGGCTCTGATACCAATTGAAGGAAAAATCTAGTTTTCTGGATCAAGTTTGTTCAGATCTGATTGGATCAAGAGAGATATTTTAAAAAAAAATTTCTTGGATCTAGATCAAATTTAAAACTTTTAAAATCTGATATTATTTATCTAATAAAAATAAAATAAAATAAATAATAAATTAAATCTAATTTAATTTATCTTGTTGAGGGTAATCTGATTATCTTGTGATGATCCTGATGTCTATCTGAGGTTCTGGATCTAGCCACGCAAGTGCCTGGCCTCTACCGATATCCACTCGGATAGGATCTGGAGATCTTCTTCTTCTTTATCACCTCTCCAAAAATTAGATCTGGATTTAATTTTGAAGATCTTCAAAACTTCTTTCGAAGATATGAGTTATCTCTTGCAGCAGTGCTGCCTTCTTCCTTTTTCTGTCGCCTTTTTCTTGCCTGGATCGCACCAAACTGAAGCCCAAAAATTCTTGAGCATGGATAGGAGAGAGAAAACCTGAAGATGGCATGGAGGAGGGAGAGGAGCAGCCTTGTGGCATCGGCAATGGGTCAAGCTTCTTTGATTTTAGTGCAGATGGGATTTTTATAGACCCTATTACGCCACGCAGTGCCACATCATCCCAGCCAATCATGGCCTTTTGCGCAATCAGATCTAAATCTAATTGATGAGATATCATCATCTGATCTAATAAGATGAGAGCCCCTCTGAATCATCCTTAGATGGTACCAAGACTGGTCAAAGATAAGTCTTTGGCGCCACCTAGGTAGAAACCCCAAAGCAACTGGAGTCCTATCTATATGGGACTCCAGATGCCTTATCCATGGGCGCATGCCTTCCTAGGCATGCACCCCTTATCTATCTACTTTTTAGCAGGAGGACTGATCCAAAAAGTCTCTCCTATGATGGCTTGACATATGGGCAGATGTCTAAGTATCAAAGGTCAATGTTTGACCAAAGTCAAAAGACAAGATTTAGCAGGTGGCGAAAAATGGTAGGTATTGTCTTAAATTTATCTCATAATTAAAATAATTCTTTTCTGACCTAGACAAGCTCTAGTCAGATCAAGTAAAGGTACTTGAGTGAGTCCAGACATATTTGGCTCAGTCCAGACAACTTTAATGATAATTAAAAGAGAATATTAGGCTCAATCATGTGCTAGCACGATTTTCTTGAATCTAATTGAATCTAATTCAAATCAATTGAATTGGATTAGTCCAATTGATGATATCTAGATCGAAACTCTTATTTGTATGATTCAGTTAGGTTCAGTTTCATATGGTAATGAGATATATCACGATCTCTATCACTGACATTATCGAAACACCTTTCGATAGATCAGAACTTTTCTGATTCAAACAACTAGTATGATTGATCATCTAAATCATTCTAATTGCTCTCAAAATCCATCAGTGACATCTAGCAACATATGGTGGCAACCCATCAGAACTAAAAATAAATCCCTCGATGTAGTTACCTGTGTGATTAAGTTCTTCTATCTTGAGCCCCAACTGGATTGGGGATAAGGTAATCTCGTCAAATCCTAATATACGTCATATGATTAATTATTTGATTTTAGTCCAATGTGAAAACCTTAATAGAAACTCTTTCTATTATTTCACTCTACCATGGCCATGGGCTTATGAACTTAAATCTTATGATCATCATAGAACTACACTTCATCTACTGAGGTAGATAGATTCTCTATTGGTGCAATCCAATTTCTACAATGAACATGCTATAGCTAACATACACCTCAGGATTTCAAATGGCTAGGAGACCAAGTCATGGTGTAGTCAAACTATAACACCTTTAAGGTAAACTACCGATGCACTTTAGGTCAAAGAACTAGGAACACAACTGCAGCTTCGAGCCAATTATCGATGAGAAGGTAGACTTCCTAATGACTGCTCGAGGTGGTCACGCTCAGTGCCCTCATTTTCTAATGAGTATCTATACTCTCGCTCTGCTGTCTCTACATCGTAGACTCAAGACTCATCTACTATAAGAAGCGATTGTACACCAACCTTCTGGATCAATCACAATCCTCATGATGATCCTACGGTCAGGAGCATTTTATGAGTTAATAATGAAAATTTATATCTTAAATTTTCAACTCTTGAAAATAAGAACTATCATTGCCATTAACTCAAGGGATGTATCACAGATACTAAATACACATTATGATAGAAAATAACCTATTTTATTATTTTATATTTAAAATTATAATTTTACTCTTAGAAGTGTATAACAAGTGTCAGCCAATTCTGGCTTCTAGGGCATATATATCTAACAGAACTCTATAAGTTCAATTATCCATTTTGCGATTCTTTTAGAGGCATATGTTCGACGGAGAACTATCTTGATTGGTTGATCAGTAAGGAGGGTTATGGTGTGCCCTTGGAAGTAAGATCGAAGTCTCCGGGCTATAATCAGTAGAGCATAAGTTAGTTTTTCTAACTTAGTGTACCAATTTTGGCATCTCTCAAGACTCGGCTTATGTAGTCAATCGATCGCTATACTTTCATCTCTTCTTTTACTAAAACTTCCATAAGGGCCATTGGAAAGACTGCCAGATACAAAAGCAATCCTTCTCCAGGTTCTGGTGTTGCCAACAAGGGAGGTGAGCTGAGGTAGTTCTTAAGTTCTTCAAATGCTTGTTGACATTCAGCATCCCAATAGAAATTCATTGGCTGTCTGAGAACTTGAAAGATGGACATGCATCGCTTGGTCGACCTTGAGACAAAATGGTTTAGTGCCACCACCTTTTCCATCAGGTGCTGAACTTTCTTTATTGATTTTAGGGCAGTCATCTCTTGAATGGCCTAGATCTTTTTTGGATTTGCCTCGATTTCATGCCTCAATACCATGAAACCCAAAAATTTTCCTGAGGTCACTCCAAAGGCGTACATGGTCAGGTTTAACTTCATCTTATATCTCTAGAGGCTGTTGAAGGTCTTCTCAAGGTTGGCTATATGATTTGTTGAAGATCAGCTTTTGACAAGCATATCATTTACATAAACCTCCATGTTGCGGCCAATCTACTCCTTAAAGATCTTATTCACCAAGTGCTAGTAGGGTGCTCCTGCATTTTTGAGTCCAAAGGGCATAACCCTGTAGCAATAAAGACCATGATCAGTAATAAAAGCAGTTTTTTTCTTATCTTCCAGAGCCATCCAGATTTGGTTATAGCCGGAGAAGGCATCCATGAAGGTGAGGAGCTCATGGCCTAAAGTTGTGTCCACTAGTTGATCAATTCTAGGTAGGGGATAGTTGTCTTTTAGATAGGCCTTGTTCAACTTTTTGAAGTTTATGCACATTCTTCATTTTTCATTTATCTTTTTAACAAGGATCATGTTGGAGATCCAGTTCAAATAGGAGACTTCTTGAATGAATCCAGCCTTCAGAAGCTTGTCAACTTCTTCTGCAATTATCTTCTGTCTCTCTAGGGCATGGCTGTGCATCTTCTGTTTTACTGCTAATATTTGGGATCAACAGCCAGACGATGTTCCATAACCTCAGCATCAATTTCAGGCATGTTCGTAGGGACCCAAGCAAAAACATCTGCATTCTTTCATAGAAATTCGATGAGCTGCTCTCGTACCCCTTCTCCCAAGTTGAAGCTAATCTGCATTGTGTACTCTTTATTTCCATCATTCAGAGAAATTGGGACAAGATCTTACATGGGTTCTTCCTGTTCTTCTGTAAGGTCATCTCGGACGTCCAACCCATCAATTGGATAAGGGTCTGATTGCTCTCCCCTTTGCAAGGTAATTAAATAGCAATGCCTTGCTAGAGCTTGGTCTCCCTTGACAATCCTGCAGTTTGTTGAAAACTTTATCTTCAAATAGTAGGTCGACACTACTACCCAAAGTGCATTTAGACTAGGTCGGCCAAGAATTGTATTATAAGTAAATGGAGTTTTTACCACCAAAAAATTTACTTATACCCAGGACTGTCTTGGGTATCATCCTGTAGCCATAGTTAAAGTTATTATCCCTTCGTCTAACACTACATCACCAGTGAAGCCAACCAATGAAGAACTCATTGGTTTGAGCTGGTTATTAGGTATAGACATTTTGGAGAAAGCATCATAAAATAAGACATCGACTAAACTTTCATTATCGATGAGAATGCAACATACATCATAGTTTGTAATATTTAAAGTTATTACAACCACGTCATTATGCAGGAACTGAACTCCTTGTGCATCTTCTTCAGTAAAGGCGATGGGCTCCTCAGTTCTCTATCTTTTGGCCGATCCCTCAGATCTACTGGCCTCCTCCTATCGAAGTCTCCCAGAGATGGTGTTGATGATATCGAGAGGTGATCGATCTTCTTGCTGCTCCTCTCTCCTTAGTGGTTTTGATTGTGGCAGTGCCCTCGACCACTCTTCTCTTGTCTCAGGTCCACATCGTAAGAATCGGCCAAGCCGACCTCTCCTGATGAGCTTCTCGATCTCATCTTGAAGCTGGATGCATTCTTCAGTATCGTGACTATGGTCATGATGGTAAAGACAATACTTGTTAGGATTATGCTTGCTAGAATGAGTGTGCATTCTCTTCAACCTTGGTAGCTGCTCCTTGATCTTCATTAGTACATGAGTTTTTGGAACATTGAGAGGAGTGTAGTTGTGAAATCTTCTAGAAGGAGAATTTCTTCATGCCCTTTAGTTAGGGCTTCTTTGATGATGAGCTTAAGAAAGAGTTCGGGCTCACTTGCACTTAGGAAGAGTTCGAGAGTGCGGCCGAACTTCATTCAGCTTCTCTTCAATGGCAGGCTTGCTAGACTTGCCTTTCTGCCACTCTCCTGTGACTTTCTCATCCTTCAGTTTAAAGGCTTCTTCAGCTCGGGCATACTCTTCGGCCCGAGCCAGCAAATCAGCAAAATTTCTGGGATACTTCTTCTTTAGGAAAAATAGCAGGTTATTCTTCTAAACACCATCCTTTAGTGCGGCCATAGCAATGGATTGGTCAAAGTTTTGGACCTCCAAGGCAGCGGCATTGAAGTGATTGACATAGGCTCTGATGGACTCTCCTTCTGCCTGATGTTAATGAGAGAGTCTGAACCTCGTCTGGGATGTTAGCTGCTAATGAAATGAGCCATAAATTGATAGTTCATTTGGTCGAAGAAGAAGATTGTACCTGACATCAATGCTGAGTATCAGTTTCTTACTACTTCCTTCAAAGTGGATGGAAAGGCTCGGCATAAAATGGCATCTAGTGCACCATAGAGCAGCATCATGGTCCCAAAGGCCTCCAGGTGGTTGATCGGATCAATGGTCCCATCATAGCTCTTGAATTGGGGGAGCTTGAAGTTTGGCGGGATTGACTCCTGCATAATTTATTAAGAGAAAGAAGGGTTGGTGCAGATGTTGTCGTGGTAAGCTCGGGTAGGATGGTGGAGCTCTTCGATCTGCTAGTCCATGTCCTGAAGCTTCCAATCAAGGATCTCATCTCGATCATGGATCTCGAAGGGTTTTCGACTGTGGATAGGAAAATCTCCTCCGAGAAGAATCATGGTCTGAGTAGGGACCTTCTGCCTTCTATTTTTTCTTCCTAGGGGTATCGGGTCTACTGACCTAAGTATGCCTCCTTGGGACTAGTTCCTGAAACTCTGGAAGGGGATTTTCTGGCTGGGCCACCACCGAAGATTGCTGCATGGCCTACATATTGAAAATGCGCGCTCTTCCCACATGGATCGACGTGGCCACCGGTGATTAGCCAAGCAACAAGAAAGTACTCCTCAGAGATTTAATGCGGAAGCACGATCAAATAATTCAAGAAATAAAGAAGAAGAAAAGAAGAGATTTCTAGGAGAAAAGAGCTTTTATTAAGTATATCTCAGCACACTTACAACCTTGACCTATTTTCAGTATATATACTTTACAAAGGGTCAAGTCCAAGCTCATAGAAAAACTTTTCAAATCCAAACAATCCATGTACACAAAATAATAACCTGTGAAAACTGAGCCGGCCTAGTTTCAGACTGAGCCGGCTAACCTACGACTGGGTCGGCTCAGTCTCAAACAGAGCCGACCCAGTTGTGTACCATGCCAATAGCCCAAAAATGCTACTTTCTATCTAAATTTTTCTTTAAGACCTAGCCGACCCAATCCTGGACTGAGCTGACCCAGTTCTTAACTGAGTCGGCTCAGTTTCAGGGTGAGCCGGCCCAGTTTCTGAACTTTGCTATTGAGGTTGATTCTTCCTCCAGCTCGCTCCCGTCTTTTCATGACCTACCTTCTCATATTTTCAAGACTTGGAAGTGCCACTTTTGAGCTCACATTGTCCACCTTAGTGCTTCCAAGTATTTGTGAACTCATCTCTTCTCAACAGATCCATCCATGCCACACATCTCTAAAAGTTATCACTAGAGAGTACCTTCATGAGTGCATCAGATTGATTTTCCTTGGTATGGACCTTCATCAGTTTCACTTCATCTTCTTCCACTAGATCTCTGATCCAGTGGTACCTCATGTCTATATGCTTTACGAGCGCATGATAGACTAGGTTTTGTGCCAACAACAGAGCACTCTAACTATCACTAAATAGTGTAATCTTGCTCTACTCCACCCCCAACTCATCAATCAGTCTTCTAAGCCAAAAGGCTTTCTTTGCAGCTTCTGTTATCCCAATGTACTCAACCTCTGTGGTAGACAAGGTCGTATTTGGCTGAAGGGTTGATCTCCAAGATACCGGTCCATCATATACGCAGAAGCGGTATCCAGTAGTAGACCTCCCTGTATCAAGATCACCAGCATAATTTGCATCAACAAATCCTTTCAGAGGACCTGAACCTTCACACATCTTCATAGATTGTTCTTCAAATCCTTCCAGCTGCCCACCAAACATCAAACCATAATCCCTTGTTCCATGCAGATATCTCAATATCCATTTCAATGCTTTTCAGTGTTTCTTCCCAAGGTTAGCCGTGTATCTACTAATCATGCTCACTGCATATGCTATATTTGGTCTATAGCACACCATAGTGTACATCATACTGCCTATAGCATTTGCATAAGAAACTTATTCCATGTACTCTCTCTCCTCTTCTAACTAGGAGCTCTGTAATTTGGAGAGAGACATATGGCTCGGCAATACTATCTCTGTAGGTTTGGCCTTCTCCATTCCAAATCTTTCCAGAACCTTCTGGACATACTTTTCTTATGACAAATGGAGCACTCCTTTGCATCTATCTTTACAAATCTTCATTCCAAGGATTTTCTTAGCTGGATCCAAATTCTTCATCTCAAACTCAGATGATGATCCTCTTTTTAACCTTTTCACAACATCCATGCTTTTACTGGCTATGAGCATATCATCTACATATAATAACAGGTACATGGCATCCTCCTTATCTATATTCTTGATGTAGACACAACAATCATGTTCACATCTACCAAAATTCAGGCTCAAGACAAAGCTATCAAACCTTCGATACCACTGACAAGGAGATTATTTCAAGCCATACAAAGACTTCCTGAGTAAACACACCTTTTCTCCCTATCCCATCTCCATGAAACCATCTGACTGCTTCATGTAGATTCTTTCCTCCAAAGTCTCATGAAGAAAGGCCATCTTCACGTCCATCTATTCCAATTCTATGTTATGCTATGCCACCAATGATAGCAAAACTTGAATAGATGTATGACATACCATAGGAAAAAAAATTTCTATATAGTCAATCCCTTCCCTTTGTGAGTATCCCTTTGCTACCAGCTTTACTTTGAATCTGACTCCACCTTATTCTAAAGGTGCTTCTTTCTTTGTGAACATCCACTTTGAGCCAATAGGTCGAGCACCCTCTGAAAGATCCACCAGCTGCCATGTCTGATTCTTTTCAAGTGATTCTATCTCCTCCATCATGGCCTGTATCCATGAATCATGATCGTCACTCTCTATGGCCTCTGTATAATTCTCTGGATCTTCATTAACAGTGATGAGTGCATAGGAGATAACCTCATCAATGCCATATCTAACCGATCTCCTAATAGTATGCTAGAGCTTATGCAAAGCCACTCCCACTAGCACATCTCTGCCTGATGTTTGTGGCTGCTCCTGCATATTTGTCTAAATTGCCGGCCCTCTATGCTGATTTTTAAACTGAGACAATACTTTTCTATCCAGCTCCACCTTAATAAAAACACTCCTGTAAGTGGATGTAACCTGCATGCCATCATTCTCTGACTGGCCACTACTGTTCACCTCTGTTTCTCCAGTTTCATCTATCCTAGACCTCCTTAAGATGCTCTTCTTATCAAAGATAACATCCCTACTGATCACTGACTTTTATGCTTGAGAGTCCCATAGCAGATACCCCTTGACTCCTTGTGGATATCCTATGAATATCATCTTTTGAGATTTCAAGTCTAATTTACTCCTCTCGGTTGCCTCCACATGTGCATGGTTGTGCAACCGAAGACTTTCAGGTGGCTAAGCTCCACCTGCTTTCCACTCCAGACCTCCTCTAGAATGCCTTCATTCAGCTTATAATGAGGGGACCTATTCACAAGAAAATAAGAAAAAGTCAGAGCATCACCCCAAAAGAACTTTGGGAGTGATGTCTGTAGCCTCAAACTCCATGCCTTCTCGGTCAGTGTCCGGTTCATCCTTTTCACGATGCCATTCTGCTGGAAAGTCATCTTCACCATGTAATAGCGTTTGATGCCATTTTTCTCATAGTACCTCCTGAACTCCAAGCTAGTATACTCTCCTCTATTGTTCGACCTCAGACACTTCACCTATCTTCCTGACTCCTTCTCTACTTCAGCTCTCCAGGCTCTGAATCAAGCAAACATCTCTAATTTCTCTCTGATCAGATAAACACACACCTTCCTTGAGATATCATCAATGAAAGTACTAAAGTATTTTACCCCACCTCTAGCTGATATAGGAGCTAGTCCCCATACATTCGAGTGCACTAAATCCAGCACTCCCTCGCTGTGCTTGATACTTCTAGCAAACTTCACCTTATGTTATTTGCCAAAGATGCATAGCTCACAAAGATCTATTCCCTCCTTCAGGACTAGGATCATACCTCTTCTGCTTAGTTCGGTGAGCCCACGGTCACTTATATGATACATTCGATAGTACCATAGCTAATATAGAATCTGCTCCTCCTGTGCCACTGCTAGCATCTCTACACTATCATTTACCATGGAGCCTTCCATTCTATAAAGATTGTTGCTCAGTCTTCTACCTCTCATTACCACCAAAGTTCCTTGGAAATTTTCAGACATCCACTCCCAGCCTGGCTACTAAAAGCATAACCTTGCTCCTCCAAGTAGCCCAAAGAAATCAAATTCTTTTTCAACTCCAATACATGCTTGATATTTGATAATGTACGAATGATCTCATCATACATCCTCATCCTAATAGAGCCAATTCTAGCAACTTTGCATGGGTGATCGTCTACAAGGCTGACACTTCCACCATCGGCCTTCTGGTAGGTAGCAAACCACTCCTGACGAGAAGTATAATGGTGTGAGCATGCTAAATCCAATATCTACATAGTATCATACTCCATGAATCCATCTGATACAACTAGCAGGTCTTCTCCACTGCTCACAGAAGCTGTATTATCTTCCATGCTGGCCTTCCCTTTTTCTGATCTCAAAAGGGGACAATCTCTCCTCAGGTGTCCAGACTGATGATATTTATAATATTTCTATATCATCTTTCTCTGATCACGAGACTTTGACCTATCCTTGGATTTTTCTCTTATCTTCTTCTTTGATCTTCTCTGTCTTTCATTCACAGCCAAGATCTCAGACTTAGGATCTCTCTTACAGATCTTTTTTCTTTGCTCATTTGATCTGAGCACACCAACAACCTCTTTATAGTTTAGGATCTTCTTTTCATAAATTAAAGTTATTATGAGACCATCATACGAACCTGAGAGAGAACATAATAATAGCAATGCCCGATCCTCCTCGTCGATCTTCACATCCAAACTCATCACCTAAGAATACACCTGATTGAACCTTTGGATATGTGCAACAAGATCTCCGCCTTCGGACATCCTCAGACTATACAGTTGTTTCTTTAACCATAGCTTATTCATCATGTTCTTCTCCATGTATGTATTCTCCAGTCTCTCCTAGAGCCCCTTTGTTGTAGTTTTTGTGCAAACCTCAGGCAAAACCTGATCGACCAAGCACATTCGGATTATGCTAAAAGTAATTTCCTCTAACTCTTTTCAATCTTCAGCACTGATCTTTTCTGACTTTTCTTTTGTCAAGACCTTGTAGATCCTCTGCTGAACCAACTAATCCTTTACTCTTTGCTACCATAGAGTAAAGTTTTTCTTGCCATCGAACTTCTCAAAATCTATCTTGAATCCACTTGATCCCATGACTTCAAACAAGTCAAGAACAAATCCCTAACACCCTTCACAATCTCACACACCAGCAAAACTATCCTTCAAAGAAGATCTAACTAGCCCTAGATTCTCTTTTCAAACTTTTGTATCATTGTTCCTCCATGTAAACAATCTCCACCTCAATCTAGAGATAACCATGAAGCAAACTAGAAGTTTTAGGATAAAACCTGATGCAACAGATCCAGGATGTAGTAAACTTTAGGTGTCTTTCTTCCACACAACACCGCTCTGATACCAAATATTAGAAATGCATGCTCTTCTCATACGGATTGGCGTGGCCGTCGGTGATTAGCCAAGCAATAAGAAAGTACTTCTCAGAGATTTAATGCGAAAGCATAATCAAATAATTCAAAAAATAGAGAAGAAGAGAAGACGAGATTTTTGAAAGAAAAAGCTTTTATTAAGTATATCTCAGCATACTTACAATCTTGATCTATTTTCAGTATATATACTTTACAAAAGGTCAAGTCCAAGCTCATAGAAAAACTCTCCAAACCCAAATAACCCACGTATATAAAATAATAACCCATAAAAACTGAGCCAGCCTAGTTTTAGACTGAGCCAGCTAACTTATGACTGGGTTGGCTCAGTCCTAGACTGAACCGAGATCGAATTGTGTACCATGCCAATAGTCCAAAAATGCTACTTTCTATCTAAATTTTTCTATGAGATCTAGTCGACTCAGTCCTAGACTGAGCCGGCCCAGTTCTTAGACTGAGCCAACCCAGTTATGCATCGTGCCAACAGCCTAAAAATGCTACTTTTGTCTGGACTTTTCTCTGAGACCTAACCGACCCAGTCCTAGACAAAGCCAGCCTAGTTCTTAATTAAGCTCTTAACTAAGCCGACTCAGTCTCAGGATGAGCCGACCCAGTTTCTAAACTTTGCTATTGAGACTAATCATTTTTCGGCTCGCTTTCATCTTTCCATGACCCGTCTTCTCATGTTTCCAAGACTTGGGACTGCCACTTGTGAGCTCACACTACTCCATTTCAGTGAGGCTCCAGACCTATTATACCAGCAAGTTGAATTGCTTTGGTTCTACCATTACTATCGATGGAGGAGGTGGAAACACTGGTGATGGTGGTTCTGGCTTGTTGCTCCTCCCGTCTTGTCGTGGAGAGGTGGTCGATCTTCTTGTTGCTCCTTCCACCTTAGTGATTCTAGCTGTAGCAGTGCCCTTGGTCGATCTTCTATTGTATCAGGCTGGCACTACAGGAATCAACCAAATCAACCCCGCTTGATAAGCTCCTCAATCTCATTTTGGAGCTGAATATATTCTTCAGTATCATGACCATGGTCACGATGGTAAAGACAATACTTATTAGGATTGTACTTGCTAGAGTGAGTGTACATCATCTCCAACCTCGGTAGCTACTCCTTGATCTTCATTAGTACTTGAATTTTTAAAATATTGAGGGAAGCATAGTTGTGGAATCTTCTGGGGGGAGAATTCCTCTATGCCCTTTTGTTAGGGCTTCTTTGACGGTGAGCTCGAGGAGGGGTTCGGACTCATTTGTGCTCAGAAAGAGTCCGAGAGCATGGTCGAACTTCATTCAGCTTCTCTTCAACTTTGGGCTTGCTAGACTCGCCCGCCTGCCACTCTCTTGCAGCTTTCTCATCCTTCAGTTTGAAGACTTCTTCAGGGCATATCCTTCTACATGAGCTAGCAGATCAGCAAAATTCCTAGGATACTTCTTCTTCAGGGAAAATAGCAAGTTATTCCTCTAAAGGCCATCCTTTAGTGCGGCCATGGCAATGGACTGGTCCAAGTTTTGAACCTTCATAGTAGTGGCATTGAAGCGATTATCGTAGGCTCGAATGGACTCCCCTTGCTTCTGCTTGATGTTAATGAGGGAGTTCGAACCTCATCTAGGATGTTGGCTACTGACGAAATGAGCCATAAACTGATGGCTCATTTGGTTGAAGGAAAAGATCATACCCGATTTCAGCATCAAGTACTAGTTTCTTACTGCTCTTTTTAGAGTGGATGGAAAGGCTCGGTACAAGATGGTGTCTAGTGCACCATGGAGCAGCATCATGATCCAGAAGGCCTCCAAGTGGTTGATCGGATCAGTGGTCCCATCGTAGCTCTCAAATTGGGGGAGCTTGAAGTTTGATGGGATTGACTCCTGTATGATTCATTGAGACAAAGGGGGGTCATTATAGATGTTATCATGATGAGTCGGGGTAGTATGGCGGAGCTCTTCAATCCGTCGGTCCATATCTTGAAGCTTCCAATCGATGGTCTCACCTCGATTGTAGATCTTGGAGGATTTTCGGTTGTAGATGAAAAAGATCTCTTCTGAAGAAGAATCATGGTCCGAGCAGGGATCCTCTGCCTTCCCTTTCCCCTTCCCTAGGATATCGGATCTACTGACCCAAGTACGCATCCTTGGGATTGGTTCTTGAAACTTTGGCAAGGGGTCTTTTAGCTGGACTGCCACCGAGGATTGCTACATGGCCTGCACCATTTCAGTGAGGCCTCGAACCTACTGCACCAGTAGGTTGAACTGCTCTAGATCCACCACTGTTGTCGAGGGAGGAGGTGGAGATGCCGGTGATGGTGTTGAAGTAGGCAAATTTGGCTCAGATTTGATGGCAGAGATGGTGGATTGTCAGATAGTTGTTTTCTTTAGGGGCATTCCTAAAACTAAGAAAGATCAAATGGAGATGGATCTTGAAGAAGAGGGCAAACAGAACCGACTGAGTATTGCTTTTAGAACAAGGGCTCAATGGCCCTTCCACTAGTGCCAATCCTGTTGGTGCAGAATCTGGTTGATGCCGGAATGAGCTAGAGCTGGGGGAGATGAGGTCACCGTTGGTGACTTGCAAGGTAAGTCCTGACCGGAGTTAGGGTGGCTCCGACAGAACCCTTCGATGATCAAGTCAGCTCTTCTAATCAACAGAAATGGAGTGCTCAAAAAATTTAGAAGCAGAGTAATTAAAAAAAGAATGAGAGCTTAGAGAAAAACATATCTGAAGGATTTCTTTTATAGATGGAGCCTGTAATAAACTAATGGTGATGGCCATAACTGCCTGATAGTAAGCTGTTCGAGGCCACATGAAGTTTGTTATGGAGGGTTGTATCCATTGTCATGACGTGCCAGTCCGTTGGGATTTAATAGCTGAAATTCGGAGGGAGCAGATGTTGGTAGTGAAGAACTTTGAGTCATAACATTTTCAGAGAAGTTCGGACTCCTTTAAGATTGCTTGCATGTGGGTTGGTTTGTGTTGAGTTGGTAGTCAAATTCATGTGAACGATGAGATCCTTCCATATGGTTGGAAGAACATCGACTGGAAGGAGGTCGATCGAAGGAAGCTTGCCTTGCTACTGGAAAGAGTTCGTCCGAAAGAGAATCTGACTGGGGGATGTCATCTAGAAGGAGGGCAACTAGTGGAGAACGTAGTGGAGATTGTACAGTGGAGTCTGACTAAAGGGGGTCCAAAAGAAGACCTACTGGAGGGGTTCAAAAGGTTGAAGGAGTACTGAAGGAGTCTAGCTTGGAGAAGATAGTAGTTCAAAAGAGGTTTGAATGTCTCCTAGAGTGTCTGTGCGTTGACTGGTATTCGTAGTATTAAGGATTGATACCGAGGTCCTTTTGCTTGATCATTTAAGATTCTTGGTGCGAGAATCCAAAGACCCACCACTCTCTACATATTGTAGAAATTTGTCCAGGGTGGAGCTCGGTAGATCAAGATTGAACAGCCTAAAAAGGTTCTAGTTGGGAAGAAGTTCAAATAGCTTCAAGGTTGGCTAGGCCATATAGCATTGGGACCGAATACTTAACTGTTTAGAGGGCTATCATCACTATTCAAGCTCATCTGGATGAAATCCACAATGTCATGTAGGTTTTGGAGTTCTCTAAAAAAGCTGGCAATTAGAACAAAGAATGTCGGCTAGCAAGTCCAAGTTGGAGGTCTGCGGTCTTGGTGCTAAGCAGGAATTCTTCACTGATTGAAGCTGGTCATGGTTGTTATCACTGGATGAGGTCATCCCAAGATCTGGTGTTCTGCCAAACTTCAGTAGGTGAGGGTTTACCTATAGCATAAGCCTCCTACTCCTGAGTTCGAAATTCGAAGGAAGTGAGTAAAGAAATATGAATGTCGAAGTCCTTTTTCACTCTTCGTGCTTGTTGAAAAGGAAGTTTTGGCATTTACCATGCTAGCGCCGAAACTTCTTGAATACGAGGTGATCCAAAAAGATAATTTTTGAAATACCCTTCGAAGCACTACCCAAGGTATAGAACAATTATGATTCTATCCATTGCCAACCCTCTATCATAATGAACGGGACACATGTCAACCTGAGGTTGGTTAGTTGAGACCTGCAATCATGACTGCCTCGGACTCTTATGGGTATTTAAGCTCATCTTCTTCCCTTAGGATTCTAGTTTGCTCGGATTTCCTCTCTTTTCCTTCTTCATCTCCTTCCTGCTCTAGAGCACCAGTGTCTTCCATCATCCTCCTCGATTCTCAGGGGTTCTCCCATTTGATTTTCATCAAGCTCGCCATCTCTCTATTCTTCCTCATCGATTTAGATTAGTTTCTGAACCTTCTTGCTGATTATTTCTATATTTTTTGCATCTTCGTCCATCTGGTTTCTTCGAAAAATTCTTAAATCTTATTTTTCTTGATTTTTTGGAGATTTTTCCAACTTAGTTTGATCCATATATCCATCGAAGGATCCTGGTCAACTTGTTCCAAGAGTTCGGCCCATCTAGTGCTGATGGATCCATCCCTTGAGGATCCTAAATCTATAGAAGTATCTCAACCTCCATTCATTCCTGACCCCATGGATGAAGATCAAAGCTGTTCGATCAACATCAGCCATTGAGAAGTTCTAGGCTTCGAGCTAGCACTCGAGAGGAGTTGATCGCGATCAGGGCCTTGTGTGGACTATCCATGGAGGCCAGACGCATGTATGGCTACATCACAATGATCAAATCTATACTATGGTGTTCGGATTGTGGAGATCGACTACCCACACAAGGTAACATGTTCTGAACACGTAACTATAGTAGTAAAATAGTTTTACTGCTATCACTATTTATTTTTATTTTCAGATTTCATGCATGCATATCACATTAGATACTATTGTAATGTAGGATTTTTAGATTAGATCTATAGCTCTTAAAAATTAATTAAATTAATTTTTAATTTCATTGCATTTATATTTCAAAAATAGAGCTAGAAATCCTTCATGCCTTCCCATCAATGGTATCAGAGCCATCTAGGTTATTTAATGTGATATATATGCATGATTAGACTATTTTTAGATTAGATCTAAATAATAATCTGATTTTTAATCAAAAAATAAAATAAAGATTGCATGGACTGAAGGTTGTACTGCTATAAGGTTTACCCTTTTCAGTGCAAAGTTTGTCCTAGTACGTTGTTGATCCAGAAAATGGACCATAAAACTTAGATCTGATCTAATTTTTTATGATATGTTGATGGTTTTAATCTGAATTTTTATCATAAATTTATGTTTAGATTATATCTAAATAGATTCATATTTTTATATAGTGTACATAGATTTAGATTAAACTTGAAAAAGTTTTGTTCGCTGGTCGAGGCGGCTCTCTCACGATTCAAACCAACCCGATCAGCATGCCAGCCTTGATATGCTTACTAGATTGTTGCTCAAGATGGCTATCTTAGATATCGAGCCGACTCGACTGTTGCTCAAGTGGCTATCTTAGGGATCGAGCTGACTCAACTGTTGCTCAAGCTGGCTGTCTCAGGGACCGAGCCGACTCGATTTCTGCTCGGGCCAGCTCAGATAGCATCCAAGCCAGCTTGACTGAAATGTTGCATGAAGCTATTAGATGGTTGGTTTCAAGTGATCAAACATACAACTAGTGCTTGTTTATGAAATGAGCCGATCCATTTTTAAATGAGTCGACCCATTTAGTGAAATAGTACTATGTTGTAAAGAATCATTCAAAATTTTGAAAAATATTTTTAAAATATCGAATCCCAACCCTCAGCCCAAAACTTAATTAAGAATTAAGTATTCTAAATTAGGATCTAGAATTATAAATTAAAGATCTTAAGTCATCAATCATAAAATGTGGGTTATCGAGTTAGATGAATTAAGTCCATTAATTTGGTTAGACCTAAGGTTAGTTAAAGAATGGACTAAATTAGAGTAATTGATCAAATATAACCAAATATTGATTTAGATTAGGTCAAAAACTTTTTAGACCCAATTATAATAGTTGTAGTTGGTCAAGTCCATGCCTTTAATAAGGATCAAATGGACTTGGTTCATGGCTACACGGTTGAACCTGTAATTGCTAGGTTGGTCAAATTGAAACTAATGAATCGGATGGTGTTTAAGATAAGTTTGGCAGTCCAGACCAATGGTTTTTAATTAGGAGCTACTTGCACTAATTCTATCTTTGACGAGTTAATGGCATATCCCTTCCACTGATCTCACTTACCTGGCTATCTTGGTGAATTAGATTTTGATTAGATCACTTGGTGATTTAGGCTCACCCATGTCAATTAGGTAAATCAGTGTGACTGATTTAGGTGCTCCTAATGCCTGCTTGAATTAGATCCTTTTTTATCTGACTTGGTGAAGTTAGTGGAAGGATCCTAATTGGCTGGTTAATTTTTCTCTCTTCTTCTTAAAATGGGTTAATCAAATCCTCTAAAATTATTAGATCCTTAAAGATGATGAAGTTATAGTGATAACTAAGTCATAGCCTCCCATTAAGTTGAGTGATAATTGGTCTATTAGTTTAATAATCATTGGAGGCCCAAAGGCTTGGTGCTTATTGACTAATAAAATTATCATTCATAATATGATGATTTGGTCGTGTCTTTCTAATGATGGTCAGGTTGGCCAGCTAAAGTCGAACCTAATCATTAGTTAGTCAGATGCACCAAATACTATCATGTTAATAGTTGGACCTAATCAGATCTTTTCAATGAAGGCCAAGGCCTATTTATTAAGTTTCGAGGCAAAATTAAAATTACTAGATATTGTTTGAAGAAAAATTGGTGATGAATCTATCCATAGATACACATGGATTGACCAACCAATGTTGGGCTTGTGTGTAGTCTATGTAGATTCTAATACCCACTAAGAAATTAAGAGTAATTCCTTGAATTGAAGGTAGAGGCTACTAGTTTGTATAAAGTAGTAGAGAAATCTTTAGACTAAAATTCAAGTTTTTAGGATAATTAATTCATATACTAATTAAGTTATGATTTTTCTTTTCGTGAAGCTATGGCCATAATCCTATCGCTCCGATCATTATTGGATAATGACAAACTAATGGGACTCAACTTCGATAGCTGGTATTGAAAGTTGAAAATCATTCTAGAGCATGAATGGATCTTGTATGTTTTGACTGATCCGGCACTTGAGGAGCAAACCCTGAACGCTAGAGGGATGGTCAGAGATACTTACCAAAAGTGGCCTAATGATTGCACTACCATTCGGTGCATTATGCTAGCGGCAATGAATGACAAGTTCAATCATAGATTCGAAAATGCCCAGCCTCAGGAGACACTTCAAATGTTGAACAACTTCTTTAGCATGCCTGTTAACATTAAGAGGCACAAGACTAGTTGTACCATCTTCAATGCTTGGATGAGGGATGGGGTCTCATTCATCAATAATGTATTGTACATGATCGAGATGATTGAGCACCTGAATAAGCTAGGCTTCCCCCTGCATGAGCAATTTGGCAAGGATGCGATCCTAAATTCTTTGCCCAAGTCCTTGCTCTCCTTTCTTACTCATTTTAGAATGACAAAACCTATAGTGAACTACCATGACTTGTTGGGATTGCTGCAGAACTTTGAGAAGGATCAGCAGCTCCAAAAGAAGTCATTGAATATAGTGGGAGGGTCTTCTTCTGGTCGTCGATCCTTTAAGAAAGGGAAGGAGAATAAGAAGAAGAAAAATAAGAAGGTGCAGCTATATACTGGGATATCTACACAGGGTCAGATCAAGAAGCACAAGCACGATCAGAGCTAGATAGAGTGCTTCTTTTGTAAGAAGCAGAGACATTAGAAGTGGAACTATCCTAAGTACATTGCCTTCCTGGACCCGAATAGATCGAGAAAGAAGCAAATAGTTATTGGGCAAGGTAATTATATGATAACATCTTGCAACTTCTTTATATATGATACTACTGCCTGGGTATTAGATATGAAAGTCTTTATCATATTTATAATTCGATGTAGAGTTTGCAGATCAGTAGAAGATTTGATGAAGATGAGAGATTCCTGAATGTTTGAGATGGAAGACAAGTTTCAGTTCTAGATTTAGAAATCATGAACCTTGTAATCAATTCTCATAGAGTTGTTCTTAATGATTGTCACTATTGTCTAAATTTTTTATTAAATATTATTTCTATAGGCCATTTGGCCAAGAATAGTTATGAGTTTTCAATAAAAGAAAATTTTCGTAATATCATTATGAATGGTATTACAATTTGTGTTAGGTAATTGAATAATGGTATCTACTTACTATCATAACCTGTTAACATGGTCCAATTCTTCGGTAAACATCCTAGATTAGATGATGTATCAGAAGTTTACCTTTGGCACTGTAGGCTAGGTTATATCAACAAGAACAGAACAAACAGGTTAGCTCAAGAAGGAATTCTTGAAGTCAATGATTGTGAATCATTTTCAACTTGTGAGTCCTACTTTTTGAAAAGATGACCAAGTCACCTTTTACTAGAAAGGGTGAGCGAGCCAGTGAACTCTTAGGTCTAGTACATACTGATGTATGTAGATCCATGAGCACAAGTGCTAGACGTGGATATTTCTACTTCATAACCTTCACAGATGATCTATCGACGTATGGGTACGTCTATTTAATGAAGCATAAATTGGAGTCATTTGACATGTTCAAATTATTTCGTAATGAGATAGAAAAGCAAATTGAAAAGAGTATTAAAACTCTTCGATTTGACTGAGGGATTGAATACCTTTTCAATAAATTTTTGATATATCTAGGAGAGAATGAGATTCTCTCCCAATGGACCATTCCTGGAATACCACAACATAATGGTGTATCTGAGAGGAGGAATTGGACACTATTAGATATGGTTTAATCTATGATGGGGTTTGCTGGTCTATTGATCTTCTTATGGGGATATGCACTCGAGTCAGTTTGTTATATTCTAAATAGATTTCTAAATCTATTTCTAAAATATCATATGAGATGTAGACAAGGTGTAAGCTAGTACTCTCGCACATTAAGATTTGGAGGTGTCTGACTTATGTCAAACATTTAGTAACGGACAAGCTTGGACCAAGGTCAGACAAGTGTTATTGCATAGGATACCCAAAAGAGATCAAAGGGTATTACTTCTACCTTGCTGATGAATAAAAGATGTTTGTCGGCCTTAAAGTAATCTTTTTGGAAAAGAAGTTTCTTGGTAAAGAAACTAATACCTCTAAGGTAAAACTTGAGAAAGTTTGGTAGGTGAAAAAATCAATACAAGTAGCTGAACCTGAAATGAATTTGATTAGATCAAATCCGAAGCTCAATGAATTTGCACCCTTAAGGCGATCTAGTAGAGTACCACGTTAGCTAGATAGATACTATGATTTCTTAGTATGGAATGGTGATCCTATTGAACTCGATGAGAACGACGAGGATCCAATCACTTATATGGATGTAATGCAGAGACTTAACTCTAAGAAATAGCTTGAGACCATGAAATCTGAAATGAACTCCATGAAGGTCAACAGTGTATGGACATTGGTTGTCCCATCTGAAGGGGTGAAATCCATGGGTGTAAGTGGGTCTTCAAAAAGAAAAGAGGCACAAACGAAAAGATGGAGACCTATAAGGCCTGTTTGGTTGCTGTTGGGGATAAATCCCGCTCCTGCCGAAGTCTAGTTCGATGCCCAGACTGATGCAACCAGTAGCCATGAAAGAGCTCCAGTGGACGGGCCTTAGCCGAACTGTTCAACGGCCGGGACTCCCAGTCGACCGAGCTTCTCAGCGGCCGTCCCTCGGTTGAACACCTCAAGCGGCCATCCCTCGGCCGAACTCCTCAAGCGGCCATCCCTTCAGCCGACCGAGCTCCTTGGGACAACCAGTGCCCAAACTCCTCAGCAGTCGGCAGCCGGTCGAACTACTTAGCTGCCGAACTACTTCTGACTCCCCATCACCGAGCTTCAGTCAGACTCCCACAAGAGCCGAACTCTCTCTGCATCGTTACAGCCAGGCGCCTATGGGAGCCAAAGCCCCTCCGAGCTTCCTCTCCGACCAAATTTCTTCGAAAGCCGGACTCATCCCAGACACCCTTCAGATGAGCTTCTATGGAAGCCAGACTCCCTACGGACTTTTCCAGCGATCGAGCTTCTATGGAAGACGGACTTCCTGCGGACTTCTCCAGCGGTCGAGCTTCTACGGAAGCTAGACTTCCTATGGACTTCTCCAGCAGCCGGGCTTCTATGGAAGCCGGACTCCCTACAGACTTCTCCAGTAGCCGAGCTTCTACGAAAGACGGACTCCCTACGAACTTCTCTAGCTGTCGAGCTTCTACGAAAGCCGGACTCCTTGTGGACGCTCTCAGCAGCCAAACTTCCATGAAAGCCGAACTTCTTATGATGGATTCCTGCAGGTGATCCCACTACGGTTACATGACAATAACGATCGGCATTTATCAAGTCAATAATGATCGGCATTTATCAAGTCAATAACGACCAACATTGATCAGGATGGTTACGATAATCATTAATCAAGGCCGTTACAACAAGCTCCCTCTATAAAATGACCCTCTGGATACACTAATGCCAGGTTCTGAAAACCCTTTTCTCCTCCTCTAAACTCTACCGAGCACTCCATTCCTATTGGCGAGAGCTGACTTGAGCGTCGGAGGGTCCTGCCGGAGCCACCCCCCCATCGGCTCCGAATGGAACTTTGTTTTGTAGGTCCCCAACGGCGACCTCATCAGCCACCACTCCAGCGGTTTTCGACGACGACCAGATACGATGTCAACACCAAAGGATATCGTCAACATTATGGTATAGACTATGATGAGATATTTTCTCCTATGATAATGCTTAAGTTCATTCAGATCATGCTTGCAACAGCTATCCATCAGGACTATGAAATCTGGTAGATGGATGTGAAGATAGCTTTTTTGAATGAAGAGCTGGACGAAGAGATGTATATGATACAACCTAAAGAATTCACATCCACAGATGAGACTAAGGTGTGTAGGCTTTAAAGGTCTATTTATGGACTAAAGCAGGCATCTCGGAGTTAGAACATATGTTTTGATAGGATGATCAAGATGTATGGCTTTATTAAGAATGGAGAAGAGCCCTACATAGACAAGTGGGCTAATGGTCTAGCAGTTGTATTCCTAGTACTGTATGTGGATGATATTTTCTTAATCGAGAATGATATCCCTGCATTATAAGAAATAAAGATTTGGTTGTCATCACAGTTCTCCATGAAGAATCTAGGAGAAGCTTCCTACATTCTAGGGATGAAGATCTATAGAGATAGATCTAAAAGGTTACTCAGATTATCCCAATCCACGTACATTGATACCATGTTGAAGAGGTTCAGTATGGAGAATTCCAAGAAAGGCTATCTATCGATAGGCCATGAAATTTCTTTCTTAATGAAGGATTGTCCGATAACACCTTAAGAGAGAGAGCGTATG
The DNA here is from genome assembly GCA_006176705.1 of Cocos nucifera. NCBI lineage: Eukaryota > Viridiplantae > Streptophyta > Magnoliopsida > Arecales > Arecaceae > Cocos > Cocos nucifera. The sequence continues at coordinate 16,372 of QRFJ01007895.1, read as the reverse complement.
AGTAAAATTTTATATGCTTTAGTAGTAGATTCTATCATGTATGCCATGACATGTACGAGATCAGATGTGGCATACTCACTAGAAGTAGTAAGTAGATATCAATCTGATTGAGAAAAGAACCACTGGAAGGTTGTTAAAACCATCCTGAAGTATTTAAGAAATACCAAAGATCAGTGGCTTGTTTATGATGAGTTGGACTTGAGACTTATGGGGTTTACAGACTTTAGTTTTTAGTCTGATCATGATGATAGAAAGAGTGTGTTGGGGCTTGTATTTATCCTCAATGGTGGAGCTGTCTATTGGAAAAGTTTCGAGCAGCACACCATGGCTGACTCAATTTGCGAGGTGGTGTATATCGCTGCATCAGATGCTACCAAAGAAGTAGTGTGGCTGAGAAAGTTCATCACCAAGCTTGGAGTGGCACCATTCCTTGATGGTCCAATTTTGCTCTTTTGTAATGACTCTGGAGCCATTGCTCAAGCGAAGAAACCAAAGGCACACTAGTGGACGAAGCATATTCTGCGCCACTACCATCTTGTTCGGAATATCATGGATTAAGGTGACATTGACCTTCAGAAGATTGATAGGAAGGAAAATCTAGCCAACCCACTCAATAAAGCCATTATGGTGAAGGAGTTTGATGATTTCAAGTCAAAGATGGGTATTAGATACTACACCAATTGGCTTTAGATCAAATGGAAGATTATTGGAAATAGTATTCCAAAGTCAATCATCAGTCTATTGACGGTTGTGCTAATTTTATACTTATATATAAATTATTAATAAATAAAAATTATTTTGCCTTTTTTTATCATAAATTCTTTCATCTTCTAATGAACTCATGTGTGTTGTGATGAAGTCCTTAGGATTATTTAGATTTCATAAAGAAGAATTTATCATTTAGTCCTTAAACTTGTTTGCGATCAAATGATACATTGTTACCAAGAACGGCAATATTTATCAAGTATAGATCATTGTGTGCCATATAGGTTAGTTGTTCTCTTAACCAAGAAATATAGAGACACTAGTATGGCATGTAGATGAGATGTAGGTGTACATCTATACTGAATGTGACAAACTCTGGAGCTTTTCTGCTGTCAAGATTTGCTCCGATTGAATATGGGTATAAGTATCCCTCCGACCTAAGATTACCATGGTGACTGTCAAGTAACTCACTATGCTTTGATGCTGGATAACCTAAATTTTTAATTTAGTGATGAAAGATTTATGGATACAGTCAAGTACTAGAGGAGTCGTATGTGAGTAAAGATGGGATTGACCACTCTTGATCTCAGGAGCTGTGTTTCATGTATTTCAATTTATCAAATCGTTGGCCAGGATAGTTCTTATGAGGAGTCACAGGACTAATTACTTTTAAACATGATTTGGATGTACTTTTCAAGGGTTGATAGTTTAACTCTGAGTCATCTTACATATAGAGGTCAAAGGGATGAATCAGGTGGTAACCATATTCATGTAGGTTCTGAATATTGTAATTATAACTATTCGATCTATCTAGATATTGGGTACTATTGCTAGATAGTCACTTCAATCAGTACAAAAATTGATTCTTGTGCTACCAGCTTAGATTCAAACCTGCGGGGTCATATACATTAGAGGTTCCTACCCGATCTAATGGCTGAACAAGAGTCCTACCCACTTGATTTGGATTCTATATTTATGAGAGATTTATTTAGTGATTTGATCGCTAATTAACTTAATTTCATAGAGTAATCATTTTTGGATCAAGTCCAACTGAATTGGATTCAGTTAGATTGACTTGATTAGGTTATGAGATGACCTAATCATTGAGGAGGTTTAATCCCTAATTTGATCAACAGTTGGGCTTGATCATTTTTTGATTTGATTAAAATTTAATTAAGCTTAGTTAAGCCTAAATTAGTTAAATTTAATTTGATCTAATTGGGCCTAGCTAAATTAGTTTGGACATGACCTAATTAGACAAAATCGGTTTAAGACTAGTTTGACTAGTCTCCCTTTCCTACGTCACCCCATATCTATGCCCATTTGAATTTCATGAGAAAGAGTTTGTGAGCTTAGAAGTGGCACTCCCAAGTCTTGAAAATATGAGAATACAGATCATGAAAAGATGGGAGCGAGCCGGAAGAAAAATCAGCTCTCCTAGCGAAGTTCAAAAACTGGGCCGGCTCACCCCAGGACTGAGCTGGCTAAGTTGGAAACTAGGCCAGCTCAGTCCAGAACTGAGTTGGCTAGGTCTTAGAGAAAAATTCAGATAGAAAGTAGTATTTTAAGGCTATTGACAAGGTACATAAATGGGTCAGCTCAGTCTGGGACTAAGCCGACCCAATCTCTGGTTAGCCGGCTTAATTTTTGCGGGTTATTATTTTATAGACGTGGATTATTTGGGTTTGGAGAGTTTTTCTATGAGCTTATGCTTGATCCTTTGTAAAGTATATATACTAGAAATAGGTCAAGATTGTAAGAAAGCTGAGATATACTTAATAAAAGCTCTTTTCTTCCAAAAATCTCTTCTTCTCTTCTTTTCTCTTCCTTGAATTATTTGATCATACTTTCATAATAATCTCTGAGAGGTTCTTCTTTATTGCTTGGCTAACCACCAGCGGCCATGCCGATCCATATGGGAAGAGCACATATTTTCGATAATTGGTATCAGAGTGGTGTTGCATGGAAGAATGGAAGACACCTAGGGTTTACTACATCTAGGATCTATTACACCAGGTTTTATCCTAAAACTTCTTATTTGCTTCATGGTTGTCTCTAGATTGAGGTGGAGATTGTTTACATGGAGGAACGATGATACAAAAGTTTGAAAAGAGGATCTAGAGCTAGTTAGATCTTCTTTGAAGGGTAGATTCCTGGTGTGTGTGATCGTGAAGGGTGTTAGGGATTTGTTCTTGACTTGTTTGAAGTCATGGGATCAAGTGGATTCAAGGTGGATTTTGAAAAGTTTGACGGCAAGAAAAACTTTATCCTATGGCAGCAAAGAGTAAAGGACTTGTTGGTTCAGTAGAGGATCTACAAGATTTTGACAAAAGAAAGGCCAGAAAAGATTAGTGCTGAGGATTGAAAAGAGTTAGAGGAAATTATTTTTAGCACAATCCAAATGTTCTTGGCCAATTAGGTTTTGCCCAAGGTTTGTACAGAGACTATGGCAAAGGGGCTCTAGGAGAGACTTGAGAACATATACATAGGAAAGAATATGACAAACAAGCTGTGGTTGAAGAAATAGCTGTATTGTCTGAGGATGTCCGAAGGCAGAAATCTTATTCCACATATCCAAATGTTCAATCAGGTGTGTTCTAAGGTGATGAGTTTGGATGTGAAGATCGACGAGGAGGATCGGGCATTGTTGTTATTATGTTCTCTCCTAGGTTTATATGATGGTCTTATAACAACTTTAGTTTATGGAAAGAAGATCCTAAACTATGAAGAGGTTGTTGGTGTGCTCAGATTAAATGAGCAAAGGAAGAAGATCTGCAAGGAAGATTCAAAGTTTGAGATCTTGGTTGTGAACGAAAGACAAGAAAGATCAAAAGAGAAGGCAAAAGAAAAATCTAAGAGTAGGTCAAAGTCTCGCGATCAGAGGAAGATGACATTGAAATGTTATAAATATCGTCAGTCTGGACACCTGAGGAGAGATTGTCTCCTTTTGAGATCGAAAAAAAGAAAGGCCAGCAAGGAAGATGATACAGCTTCTATAAGCCGTAGAGAAGACCTGCTAGTTGAATCAGATGAATCTACAGAGTGTGATACTATGTAGGTATTGGATTCAGCATGCTCGCACCACTATACTTCTCATCGGGAATGATTTGCTACATACTAGAAGGTCGATGGTAGAAGTGTCAGCCTTGGAGATGATCATCCATGCAAAGTAGCTGAAATTGGCTCTATCAGGGTGAGGATGTACGACGAGATCATTCGTACATTATCAAATATCAGGCATGTACTGGAGTTAAAAAAGAATTTAATTTCTTTGGGCTACTTAGAAGAGCAGGATTATGCTTTTAGTAGCCAGGCTGGGAGTGGATGTATAAAAATTTTCAAGAAAGCTTTGGTGGTGATGAGAGGTAGAAGACTGAAAATTTTCAAGAAAGCTTTGGTGGTGATGAGAAGTAGAAGACTGAGCAACAATCTTTATAGAATGAAAGACTAAGTGGTAAATGATAGTGCAGAGGTGCTAGCAGTGGCAGAGGAGGAGTAGATTTATATTAGCTATGGGACTATCAGATGGATAATATGAGTGATCATGGACTCACTGAACTTAGCAGAAGAGGTATGATCCCAACCCTGAAGAAGGAGGGCATAGATCTTTGTGAGCCATGCATCTTTGGCAAACAGCATAGGATGAAGTTTTCCAGAAATACCAAGCGCAGTGAGGGAGTGCTAGATTTAGTGCACTCAGATGTATGGGGACCAGCTCCTGTATCAGCTAGAGGTGGGGTAAAATATTTTGTCACTTTCATTGATGATTTCTAAAGAAAAGTGTGGGTTTATCTGATTAGAGAAAAATCAGAGGTGTCTGAGGTTGGACAATGGAGAGCTAAAGTAGAGAAGTAGTAAGGAAGATAGGTGAAGTGTTTGAGGTCGGACAATGGAGGGGAGTATATTAGCCTGGAGTTCAAGAGATACTATGAGAAAAATGGCATCAAACACCATTACACAGTGAAGATGATTTTCCAGTAGAATGGTATCACAAAAAGAATGAACCAGATATTGATCGAGAAGGCACGGAGTTTGAGGCTACAGACATGACTCCCAAAGTCTTTTTGTGGTGATGCTCTAACTTTTTGTTGTTTTCTTATGAACAGGTCCCCTCATCATAAGCTGAATGGAGGTATTCCAGAGGAGGTCTGGAGTGAAAAGAAGGTGGAGCTTGGCTACCTGAAAGTTTTTGGTTGCATAGCCTATGCATATATGGAGGCAATCGAGAGAAGCAAGTTAGACCCAAAATCTTAAAAGATGACATTCATAGGATATCCACAAGTAGTCAAGGGGTACCTATTGTGCGACTCTCAGGCACAAAAATTAATGATCAGCAGGGATGTTATCTTTGATGAGAAGAGCATCTTAAGGAGGTCTGGGATAGATGGAACTAGAAAAATAAAGGTGAACAATGGTGACCAGTCAAAGAATGATAACATGCAGGTTACATCCACTTATAGGAGTGTTCCTATTGAGGTGGATCTAGAAAGAAAAGTATTATCTCAAATTAAAAATCAGTATGAGGGTTGGTAGTTCAGACAGATGTGTATGAGCAGCCACAAACATCAAGCAGAGATGTGCCAATGGGAGTAGCTTTGCACAAGCCCCAGCATACTATTAGGAGGTCAATCATATACGACATTGATGAGATTATCTCCTATACACTCATCACTGCTAATGGAGATCTAAAGAATTATGCAGAGGCCATGGATAGCGAGGATCATGATTCATGGATGTAGGCCATGATGGAGGAGATGGAATCACTTGAGAAGAATCAGACATGGATCTTTTAGAGGGTGCTCAATCTATTGGCTCAAAGTAGGTGTTCACAAAGAAAGAGACACCTTCAGAACAAGATGGAGTTAGATTCAAAGCAAAGGATGGTAACAAAGGAATACTCATAAAGGAAAGGGATTGACTACACCAAAATTTTCTCTCCATGGTGCGTCATACATCTATTCAAGTTTTGTTGTCACTGGTGGCACAATATAACATGGAATTGGAACAGATGGACACGAAGATGGCCTTCCTTCATTGGACTTTGGAGGAAAGAATCTACATGAAGCAGCCAGATGATTTCATAAAGATGGGATAGGAAGAAAATGTGTGTTTACTCAGGAAGTCTTTGTATGGCTTGAAACAATCCCCTCGTCAGTGGTATCAAAGGTTTGATAGCTTTGTCTTGAGCATGGGTTTCAGCAGATGTGAACAAGATTGTTATGTCAACGTCAAGGATGTAGATGAGGAGGATGCCCTATACCTATTACTGTATGTAGATGATATGCTCATAGCCAGTAGAGGCATAGATATTGTGAAAAGATTGAAAAGGATATTATCATCTGAGTTTGAGATGAAGGATTTGGATCCAGCTGAGAAAATCCTTAGAATGAAGATTTATAGAGATAGGTATAAAGGAGTGCTCCATTTGTCATAAGAAAAGTATGTCCAAAAAGTTTTGGAGAGGTTTGGGATGGAGAAGGCCAAACCTATAGAGATGCCATTATCGAGCCATATGTCTTTCTCCAAGTTACAGTGCCCCCAATCAGAAGAGGAGAGAGAGTACATGGAACGAGTCTCTTATGTAAATGCTATAGGTAGTGTCATGTACACTATGGTGTACTGTAGATCAGATATAGCACATGCAGTGAGCATGATTAGTAGATACATGGCTAACCTTGAGAAGAAATATTGAAAAGCATTGAAATGGATATTGAGATATTTACATGGAACAAGGGATTATGGTTTGGTGTTTGGAGGGCAGTCGGGAGGATTTGGAGAATAATCTATGAAGATGTGTGAAGGTTCAGGTCCTCTAGAAGGGTTTGTTGATACAAATTATGCTGGTGATCTTGATATAAGGAGGTCTACTGCTGGATACCTCTTTTATATATATGGTCGATTGGTGTCTTGGAGATCAATCCTTCAACCAATCATGACCTTGTCTACCATAGAGGCCAAGTACATTAGGATAATGGAGGCTGCAAAGGAAGTCCTTTGGCTTAGGTGGCTGATTGATGAGTTAGGGGTGGAGCAGAACAAGGTTATACTGTTCAGTGATAGTCAGAGTGCTCTGCTATTGGCACAGAACCTAGTCTATCATGCATACATAAAGCATATAGACGTAAGATACCACAGGATCAGAGAGCTAGTGGAGGAAGGTGAAGTAAAACTAATGAGATCTATACCAAGGAGAATCAGTCTGATGCACTCATGAAGGTACTCCCCAGAGATAGCTTTCAGAGATGTATGGCATGGATGGGTCTATAGAGAAGAGATGAGTTCACAAGGACTTGGAAGCACCAAGGTGGAGAATGTGAGCTCAGAAGTGGCACTCCCAAGTCTTGAAAATATGAGAAGATAGGTCATGAAAAGACAGGAGCAATCCGAAAGAGAAATCAGCTCTTCTAGCAAAGTTCAGAAACTAGACCGGCTCACCCTGAGACTGAGCCAGCTAAGTTGGGAACTAGGCTGACTCAGTCCAGGACTGAGTCGGCTAGGTTTCAAAAAAAAATTTAGACATAAAGCAGTATTTTTGGACTGTTGGCATGATACACAACTGGGTCGGCTCAGTCTGGGACTAAGCCGATCCAGTCTCAGGTTAGCAGGCTCAATCTGAAATTGGGTTAGCTCAATTTTTGTGGGTTATTATTTTGTGTACGTGGGTTGTTTGGATTTGGGAAGTTTTTCTATGAGCTTGGGCTTGACCCTTTATAAAGTATATATACTAAAAATAGGTCAAGATTTTAAGAAGGCTGAGATATACTTAATAAAAATCTTTTTTCTTTCAGAAATCTCTTCTTCTCTTCATCTCTATTCCTTGAATTATTTGATCATGCTTCCACAGTAATATCTGAGATATTCTTCTTTGTTGCTTGGCTAACCACGAGTAGCCATGACGATCCATGTAGGACGAGCACGTATTTTCGATAGAGTTCTCATGACTTTTCTTCATGCATAGAAAGGGCACACGTCTAGCTTTTCTTACACCCCATGTGGATAAGAAGGGGTTGGTTACCATTTGAATTCAAAATGAGTTTGAATTCAAAGAAACAACCACTTCATTCTTATCCTCCCATGCTATTTGGACTTGGTTTTGTGCAAAGATAAATTGCGCTTCTCTCTGGGCATGAAAAACATAGAGAGATTGAAAAAGCAACTGTGAGTCCCTTTTATGCGTGAGAAGGAAATTAAAATATTTCTTGAGACATGGAAAAAGAGAGGCACAGTGTTTTGGGTGAGTGCATACTGTAGAGTTTTGATCTAGGGTTAGGGAAGAGAGTTTGTGAGCTACGAGTGTCATGAGCCCACCAATTTTTCAGGAGTGCCTCCTCTGCTTCTTATCTACATCCATTGGCAATTCGGAGCATCCAAAAAACCTATGGATGAAGATCGAACCTATTTGGTTAACATCAACCATTGAGAAGATCTAGGCTTTGAGCTAGCACTCAGGAGGAGCTGATCGGGACTAAGGTCTCGTGTGGACAATCCATGGAGGCTAGATGCATGTGTGGCTGCATCACGATGATCAGATCTACACCTTGTTGTTTGCATTGCGGAGATCTACTACCCAAATAAGGTAAAGTGTTCTGAACACATAGTTGTAGTAGTAAAATAGTTTTACTACTATCACTATTTATTTTTATTTTTAGTTTTCATGTATGCATATCATATTAGATCCGATTGTAATATAGGATTTTTAGATTAGATCTATAGCTCTTAAAAATTAATTAGATTAATTTTTACTTTTGCTGCATTTATATTTTAAAAAAAATTCAAAAGTAGAGCTAGAAATCCTGCATACCTTTCCATCACTATCCACATCTCATATGGCATTTTGAAAACCGACTTACTTGAAATCCTATTTAGAATGTAACAAGTCGACTCGAGTGTATATCCCCATAAGAAGATCAGTAGACTGGTAAACCCCATCATGAATCAAACCATGTCCAACAGGATCTGATTTCTTCTATCAGACACACCATTGTGCTGTGGTATTCCAGCAGAAGTTCTTTGGAAGAGAATTTCATTTTTTTCTAGATATATTTGAAATTCACTAGAAAGGTACTCATCCTCTCGATCAGATTGAAGAGTTTTAATACTCTTTTCAGTTTGCTTTTCTACCATATTATAGAATAATTTGAACATTTCAAATGACTCCAACTTATACTTCATCAAATAGACGTACCCATACCTCGATAGGTCATCCATGAATATTATGAAGTAGAAATATCCATCTCTAGTACTTGAACTCATGGGTCCACATATATTAGTATGTACTAGACCCAAAAATTCACTGGCTTGCTCACCATTTTCAATAAAATGTGGCTTGGTTATCTTATCAAAAAGATATGACTCACAGGTCAGAAGTGATTCACAATCACTAACTTCAAAAATTCTTTCTTCAGCCAATCTATTTATTTTATTCTTGTTAATGTGACCTAGCCTACATTAGATCTACATGAATTAGGATAATCTTTACACTGTAAGGGTTAAACCTTTCAACAGGACAACCTTATCAATCAGTTCGTATGATCTATTTTTTTTAATTTTAGATTTAAAACATAGATTATAATTTAGATTTAATCTAAAAAATAATATAAACATGCATCATAAATCATGTAATAAAGAACCTATGGCTCTGATACTAATTGAAGGAAACAGATCTAGGGTTTCAGGATTAGATTTTGAAAGTTTTTCAAAATATGCTATAGAAGAGATGAATTAATCATATTAATTCATAAATAATATATGAGATAGCCCTAGATCTAGGATCCTATCACATAATTTAAGCATGCTATTAAATTAAAAATTAAAAGATTAGAAGAATACATGTTGATCATATCAACATCAAACTACTCTAGATCAGACCTAGACATGAATCAAGGAGATCATATCATCCTTACCTTTGCAAGTTAGACTCTCTAGCTCACTGATCCAGGGCTGAGGTTGCTGCTCCAAGCCCTACATGCATCCGACCTCTATAGGTTGTCCACACGAGCCCTCGATCGTTGATCAGAAGTCCAATGGCTGAAAATCAACACAGTATGCTAGTACTATGCTGATCCTTCTTCGATGATCGATCTGAAACCTCCTTCTTCAAATCTTGGACTCTCTAATTTTTAGAAGATGAAGAGAAAGATTTGTGAAGCTGAGACACCTCTCAAAAACTCACAATAAGGTGGAGGAAGAGATCTAGAGGAAAAGCCTAGAAGAAGACCCTTCTTCTTCTTTGTTTCTCTCATCAAGACACTAGGTTTGTGTCTTCTCAAAACCCTTGCCCAAGGTAGCTTGCACCCAACCTTTTCTATGCCCAAAGCTCTCTCTCAAGGTTCTAGAATCTCTAAAAAAATTAGGTCAAGAGACCCTATAAATAGAGAGATATGGACCAATCATTGTCTAGGTCAAAAACCTAGCTAGGAATGTCCAAAAAGGGCAAGACTTGGGGCACCCAACTCTTGGGCGTCCCCTTCTTCTTTTTGAGTGTGGACCACCAGGATTTGGAACACAAATACACCACTATTTTTTGCAAAAATCCTAGAAAAAATCTAGGTGGTTTGATGGCACAAAGGAAGGATAATTTCAGCTTTTTTAAAATTTTATCTCACAGAATTTGAATCAAAACCAACTCTCTGTTTGACTTGGTCTACAACCACTTACCATGTAAGAAAGAAGGGAGAGCAAGGGGCGCAGAAGAAGAGCTTGGGGCATGGAGAGTTTTCTCACAAAACTCTTAAAAAGTGGGCATGGGGGCATGGGGAACCAATATGGCGTAAGGAGGAAAGTCCTAGTCTCACTAGGACTTCCAATTTGACTTGGTCCAACTTGATCTTTGGACCAAATTAAATCAAGTTTAATTCAACCCAATTAGAATTGGTCTTAGTCCAACTAAGATCCCAATTAAATTAAATTTAATTAAATTTAATTTTGATTTAATTTCTAATCAAATTATAGATTGGGTTCATACAAGTTCTAATTGAACTAGAACTTATTTTTTCTTGTAATTGGCTCATCCAATAAACCAATTGAACTTGATCTAATCAAGCCCAAACTAAATTTAATTAAATTATATTTAATTAAACCTAATCTTCTCCCTCTGACTTAATCAAATTAAGTTAATTAATAATTAATTGCTAATCGATCCTCCCATAATACTTGCACTTGGTTAAACATCAATCATATTGATTGTTTAATCCTAGAATGATTCTTAATCGTCTATCAACCATCCGATCAAATCGAGACCTCTTATGTGTGTGACTCCATAGGTCTGAACCTAAGCTGGTAGCATAAAAATTAATTTTTATACTAATCAAGATGACCATCTAGCAATGGAACCTAATGGCTAGATAGGTCAAATGTGTAGAACAACATCCTTAGAATTTATGTGGATATAGTTTCCATATAATTCATTCTCTTGACAAAAATGCTCATAGAATACCTCAGAGTTTAACTATCAATCCTGATTAGGTTATCTACGTTGTATATCAAAATACCAAATCCATCTCATAGATTATCCTGGCCAAGATTTTGCTATATTGAAATATAGTGATGCATTCTTCTCCAACTCTTAGAGTGGTCAATCCCATCTTGATCACTCACCAACTTTGCAAGTACTTGACTATGCCCAAAAACTTTCTGTCACTGAATTAAAAATTTAGTTAGTCCGGTACCAAAGCACAATAAGTTGCTTGCAAGCCACTATAATGATCTTAGGTCTAAGGAACACTTTTACTTTTATCCCATCAGAGCAATTCTCGACAGCAGAATGCTCTAAAGTTGGTCACATTCAGTGATGATGTACCCTTACATCTCACTTGTATTCTATACTAGTGTCTCGACACTCCTTGGTTAAGAGAACAACCAATCTATATGGTATACAATGATTTATGCTTGATAAGCACTGTTGTTCTAATTAACAGCATATCATTTGGTCATAAATAATTTAAGGATAAATCAATAAATCTTCTCTTTATCGAAACTAAATAGTTCTAAGGACTTCATTACAATAATGGAGTTCGTTAGAAGATGTATACTTTATGATGAAAATATCAAAATATTTATTTTATTTAATAATAAATTAATTATAATTATAAAATAGCACAACCATCAACAGACTAATGATTAGCTTTAGGATACATTTTCCAACAACTTCCACTTATGCTAAAGCCACTTAGAATAGTATCTAATACCCATCTTTGACTTGTGGTTGTTGAACTTCTTTATCACCAAGGCTTTAGTAAAGGGGTCGGCCAGGTTCTCCTTTCCATCGATCTTCTGAAGATTGACATCACCTCGATTCATGATCTCATAGATCAGATGGTAGCGGTGCAGTATGTGCTTCATCTACTAGTGTGCTTTTGATTCTTTCACCTGAGCCATAGCATCAGTGCTATCATAGTAGAGTAGAACCGAGCCATCAAGGGAAGGTGCTACTCCAAGCTCAATGATAAATTTTCTCAGCTACATAGCTTTTTTTGCAACATCTGATGCTGCGATGTACTCTACCTCATAAACAGAGTCTACCATAGTATGCTACTTGAAACTCTTCCAGTAGATGGCTTCATCATTTAGGATAAAGATATAACCTGACATGCTTCTGCTATCATCATGGTTAGATTGAAAGCTGGAGTCTGTAAACTCCTCAAGTTTTAGATCTGACTCACCATAAACCAACCATTGGTCCTTAGTATTTCTTAAATACTTAAGGATGGTTTTCACCACTTTTCAGTAGTTTTCTTCTGGATTAAATTGGTATCTACTCACTACTCCTACTGAGTATGCCACATCTGGTCTCGTATATATCATGGGATATATGATAGATTCCACTGTTGAAGCATATGGGACTCTACTCATGTGCTCTCTCTCTTCAGGAGTTATCAGACAATCCTTCTTAGAGAAAAAAATTTTATGGCCTATCGAGAGATAGCCTTTCTTAGAATTCTCCATGCTAAACCTCTTCAGCATAGTTTCTATGTATGTGGACTGGGATAACCCAAGCATCCTCTTACATCTATCCCTATAGATCTTCATCCCTAGGATGTAGGATGCTTTATCCAAGTCCTTCATGGAGAATTGAGATGACAACCATACTTTTATTTCTTATAGTGTGGGAATATCATTCCCAATTAAGAGAATGTTATCTATGTACAAGACAAGAAATATCACTATCGGACCATTCGTCCACTTGTAAATGCAAAGCTCTTCTTCGTTCTTAATGAAGCCATACGTTATGCTCACTTTATCAAAATGCATGATCCAACTCTGAGATGCTTGCTTCAATCCATATGGATCTTTGAAGCTTGCACACCTTGCACTCATCTATGGATGTGAATCTCTCAGGTTGTATCATATGAAGGAAAATCCTGATTTTCCAGTCCAGGTTCATTCAGATCTAATCAGATCAAGAGATATATTTTAAAAATTTTTTTTTTTGATCCATATCAGATCTAAGATATTTTAGATCTAATTTTTATTATTTTAATAAATAAAATAAACTTAGATAAATTAAATCAAATTTAATCTACCTTGATTTGGGTAATCCAATTACCCGTTGATGATCCTGTATGCAGTAGAAGGTTCTAGATCTAGCCACACAAGTGCCTGGCCTCTACCGGTATCCACTTAGGCTAGATCTGGAGATCCTCTTCTTTTCTATCACATCTCCAAAAATTAGATTTAGATCTGATTTGAAGGATCTTCAAAACTCTTTTGAAGATCAGCAGCTGTCCTTTGCAGCAGCGCAGCCTTCTAGCTTTTAGTCGCCTTTCTCTTGCCTGGATCGCACCAACCAAGAACCAAAACTCCTTTTGGACGTGAAGAGGAGAGGGAGAAGGTGGGTTTGGCATGGAGGAAGAGGGGAGAGGCAGCCTTGGGGCATGGGATTTCTTAATTCAATTATTCTTTGAGTTGGGTGTAGGGTCTTATTTATAGACTATCTGTGATCCAACTCCTCTTCTTCCCAACCAATCACAACCCTTTATGAAATCAGATCTAAATCTGATTGGTGGAAATAGAGTCCCCTAGATTCCTCCTTAGATGGCATCTAAGATCAGTCAAACTTGGTTTTAGGGAGAACTCTAATTGAAATCCAAAATGGAGATGGAGTCCCTGTCCAACAGGGATTCCAAGGCGCCTCCAACTTGGGCACACGCCAAGGGTGGTGTGCGCCCTCCTCCTTGCCAGATTCGGGAAGGGGAACAAGCCCCCACCAGCTCTCCAATAGGTGCATGACACATGGACAAAAGTCAAAGTGTCTATGGTCAATATTTGACCAGTCAAAGTTCAACTTTTGACCAAAGTCAAAGGACAAGAAATGGCAGGTGACCAAAAATGGTAGGTATTATCTTATAAAGTAAGACAAGCCTTTTCTAACTTGGATAGGCTCCAGTCAGGCCAAGTGAAGGCCTTTGATCGAGCACAAACTTCTTTGGCTCAGTCAGGATAACTATTTATGATAGTAAAAGAAGAACGTTAGGTTCAATCGAGTGCTAGCACAATTTTCTTGAACCTAATTGAATCTCATTCAGATCAATTAAACTAGATCTGTTCAATTGATGATCACCAGATTCAAATCCTTGTTTGTGTAACCTAGTTAGATTCAGTTCTGTATGGTAATGGGATATGTCATGATCTCTATCATTGACATCATCGAAACTCCTTTCGATGGATCAGAACTCTTCTGATTCGAATAGCTAGAATGATCGATCATCTAAATTATTCTAATTGCTCCCAAAATCCACCAGTAATACCTAGCAGTATATGGTGGCAACCCATCAGAGCTGAATGCGAACCTCTTGGTGCAGCTACCTATGTGATTAAGTTCTTCAATCTTAAGCCCCGATTAGATTAGGGTTTAGGTGAACTCGTCAAACCCTAGTCTCTGTCATATAATGTAACCATTCAATTCAAGTCCAATGTGAAAACCTAAATAGAAACTCTTTCTATTATTTTACTCTGCCATGGCCATGGGCTTCTGGACTTGATTCTCATGATCATCATAGGGCTGCTCCTCTACCACTGAGGTAGATAGATTCCATCTTGATGCAATTCAGTTCCTACAATGAACATGTTATAGCCAACATACACCTCAGGGTTCCGTATGGCTAGAAGATTGAGTAATGGTGTAGTAAAACTATAACATGCTCAAGGTGAACTACTGATGCATCTCAGGTCAAAGAACCAGACACACCACTGCAGCATCGAGTCAGTCATTGACGAGAAGGTAGACTTCCTAATGACTACTCGAGGTGGTCACGCTCAGTGCCCTCGTTCTCTAATGAGTATCTGTACTCTCACTCCGGTGTCTCCACACCGTTGACTCAAGACTCATCTACTAAAGAGAAGTGATTGTACACCAACCTTCTGGATCAATCACCAGCCTCGTGATGATCCTATGGTCGGGAGCATTTTATGAGTTAATAATGATTATTCATGTCTTAAATTTTCAACTCTTGAAAAATATGAATTATCATTACCATTAACTTAAAGGATGTATCACAGACAACTAAATACACATATGTGATAAAAAATAATTCATTTTATTGATTATAGTCAAAATTATAATTTTGCCCCTAGAAGTGTATTACAAGTGTCAGTCAATTCTAGCTTCTAGGGCATATATATCTAACAATCTCCCACTTGTCCTAAAGCCAATTGGCTACAAGTCTAGGTCCCATCTTCTCAAGGTGGACTTCGATCTTCTATTGTCCCAATGGCTTTGTAAGTGGGTCTACCATATTATCTGCCGGAGTTGACTCTCTTGACCTCGACGTAACCCTTCTTGAGATAATCGCGGATGAGAATGGTATCGCCGCTCAATGTCTTAGATTTTTGGTGGAGACGCTCGCTCCTTAGCAAGGGCCTATGGCGCCATTGTTGTTGCAGTAAAGGGGAATGGCATCTGATGGCATTACTTCAATTTCTGCAGTAAACTTCTTATACTAGAATGCTTTCTTTGGGGCAGCCTCTGATGCAACCGATATATTCTACTTTCATGGGGAAATCTGCTATCACGATTTTTCTTGAACTCTTCCAGCTAATGGCTCCCACCAATGCATACAAACAACTTTCAGATGTCGACTTTCGATCATCTATATCGAAACATGAAGTCCGAGTTCTGTGTATCCCTGAACTTGGAGTTCTCCATTACCAAAAAGACGCACATCAATATCCTTAGTTCCTTCTCAAGTACTTAAGGATAACATTTCATAAAGTCTAGTGTTCTTCACCTGGATTCGAATGATATCTGCTTGTACACCTCACGCATCGGATATATTAGGTCGTGTAACATAGCATGGCATACATGAGGCTCCCTATTGCCAGAAGCATAAAGGATCTATGCTGCATGCAGTTTATTTTCTCAGGTGTGCTGGGGCACATCTCTTAGTAAACGATGAATACCATATCTGAAGGATATTAATCCCCTCTTAGAGTTTTCAATACTAAACTCTTTAGTACTTCCTCTATGTACATCTCTGTGAAAGTCCCTAGCATCATGTTCGGTCTATCCTTATAGAACCTTTATTTCCTAGAATAAAGGATGCTTCACGCTAGATCTTTCATGGAGAATTTCTTGAACAAACCACATCTTGACTGACGTCAACCATGGGAATATCATTCCCAATAAGGAAGGATGTCATCCACGCTACAATACGAGATAAAACAAAAATAG
>QRFJ01007894.1:0-29556 GCA_006176705.1 Cocos nucifera | reverse complement strand
AAACTCCTTTCGATGGATCAGAACTCTTCTGATTCGAACAGCTAGAATGATCGATCATCTAAATCATTCTAATTGCTCTCAAAATCCATCAATGACACCTAGCAGTATATGGTGGCAACCCATCAGAGCTGAATGCGGACCTCTTGGTGCAGCTACTTGTGTGATTAAGTTCTTCTATCTTGAGCCCTGATCAGATTAGGGTTAAGGTGAACTTGTCAAACCCTAGTCTTTATCATATGATATAATAGACACTCTTTCTATTATTTCACTCTGCCATGGCCATGGACTTCTGTACTTGATTCTCATGATCATCATAGGACTGCTTCTTTACCACCGAGGTAGATAGATTCCATCTTGATGCTATCCAGTTCCTACAATGAACATGCTATAGCCAACATATACCTCCGGGTTTCATATGGCTAGGAGATCGAGTAATGGTGTAGTCAAACTATAACACCCTCAAGGTGAACTGCCGATGCACCTCAGGTCAAAGAACCAGACACACCACTGCAGCATCGAGTCAGTCATCGACGAGAAGGTAGACTTCCTAATGACTACTCGAGGTGGTCACGCTCAGTGCTCTCGTTCTCTAATGAGTACCTGTACTCTCGCTTTTGGTGTCTCCACACCGTAGACTCAAGACTCATATACTAAAGAGAAGCGATTGTACACTAACCTTCCGGATCAATCACCATCCTCGTGATGATCCTATTATCGGGAGCATTTTATGAGTTAATAATGATTATTCATGTCTTAAATTTTCAACTCTTGAAAATATGAATTATCATTACCATTAACTCAAAGAATGTATCATAGACACTAAATACACATATGTGATAGAAAATAACCCATTTTATTGATATTAGTCAAAATTATAATTTTGCCCCTAGAAGTGTATTACAAGTGTCAGCCAATTCTAGCTTCTAGGGCACATATATCTAACAATTAAATCTAAGAGTTCTTAGATCTAATCATAGTGATCTGGTATTAAAATTTAAAATTAAATTTGATTTAATTTAAAGTACCTAATTCGGTAATCTAATTACCCTGCAATGATCCTGTTGATTTCTAAGGTTTTGGAAGGAGCCACACATGCGCCTGGCCTCTACCAGTATCCACTTAGGTAGGATCTAAACATCTTCTTCTCATGAACCATTTCTCCAAAAATTATATCTAGATCTGATCCAAAGAACCTTCAAAACTATTTCTAAAGGCAACCCATCCGTCACACGAATACCATCGCGTAGATCCTGAATATTATGCCAAAAACCTTGGACCTTCTTCTTAGATTTGTGCCTAACATTTTAAACTTGTAGAAGAGAAGACGAGAGAGGATAAAGGGGGTGTGGGATATCAGGGATGGCAGACTTTGGGCATGAAAAATTATTTCTTGCATTGCATGCACTTTGATGTGAGAAAAGCTTTTATGTCCAACGCCTACTTAAAGTCCTTTTTGACCAAAATAACTCATTTATTTTATCATTAGGACCCTAGGACTTATTCTCCATGAGAAACCACCATATCTCATCTTTTTTTTTGCTAAAAATGATTCAAAAATGTGTTGGCATGAGTAGATAAGGAAGAGTCCACTACGCCTAGGACTCTTCTCTCAAGAATTCGATCCAAATCAAACTCTATCAAAACTTAGTGTAGACATCTTCAAAAATCATAAAATTTGGTACACCCAATGCATATCTCATGCTCTATCACATATCCACAAATTAGATCAAAATGATTTCTAGAGAATTTTTTAGAAGCATCTGATTAGGTGACCCTCAATTCTCTTAAACAGGTCAACTTTTGACCCTAGTCCAATTTGACTATGAATGGATTTAATTTCTATAATTAATATGATCTAGACTTATTCTAGTCAGATAAAAATAAATTCATTCAAAATACAAGGATGAGTCAAATCAAATTTGACTTAGTTGCGATGAATCAGAAAGATTTCAGAAAGAGAAAGTCAGGCTCAATTATGTGCTAGCATGATTATCTTGAGCCTGATTGGATCTAATCCAAATCAATCAAACTAGCTTAGCTCAATTGATGACATCCAGACTCAAACCTTTATTTGTGTGACTTAGTTAGGTTTAATTCTATATGGTAATGAGATATGTCATGATCTCCATCATCGACATCATCTAAATACCTTTCAATGGATCAGAACTTTTCTGATTCATACAATTAGAATTATTGATCATCAAAATCATCCTAATTAATCCCAAAATCCATTAGTGACACCTAGCAATATATAATGGCAACCCATTAGAACTGAAAGTGAACGTCTCGGTACAGTTACCTACGTGATTGGGTTCTTCTATCTTGAGCTCCGACAGAATTAGGGTTAAGGTGAACTCGTTAAACCCAATGTTCATCATATGAATTAATTATTCGATTTGAGTCCAATGTGAAATCCTAATAGAAACTCTTTCTATCATCTTCACTTTGCCATGATCATGGGCTTATGAACTCAATCTCATGATTATCATAGGGCTACTCCTCATCTATCGAGGTAGATAGATCCTCTATTGGTGCAATCGAATTCCTATAATGAACATGCTATAACCAACATACACCTCAGGATTCTGAATGGCTAGGAGATCGAGTTATGGTATAGTCAAATTATAATATCCTCAAGATAAACTGCTGATGCACCTCAGGTTAATGAACCAGACACACCACTGCAGCATCGAGTCAGTCATCGATGAGAAGGTAGACTTTCTTATGACTACTCGAGGTGGTCATGCTCAGTGCCCTCATTCTCTAATGAGTATCTGTACTCTCTCTTTAGTGTCTCCATACCATAGACTCAAGACACGTCTATCCGAAGAAAGCGATTGTACACAAACCTTTCGGATCGATCACCATCCTCATGATGATCCTAAGGTCGAAAGTAGTTTATGAGTTAATCATAAAAATTCACATCTTAAATTTTCAACTCTTGAAAATATGAATTGTCATTACCATTAGCTCAAAAAGGATGTATTATAGAAACTTTTAAATACACACTATGATAGAAAATAATTTATTTATTAATTTATAGTCAAAATTATAAAATTATTCTTAGAAGTGTATTACACG
This sequence comes from Cocos nucifera, assembly GCA_006176705.1. Classification (NCBI taxonomy): domain Eukaryota; kingdom Viridiplantae; phylum Streptophyta; class Magnoliopsida; order Arecales; family Arecaceae; genus Cocos; species Cocos nucifera. Next base: position 26,475 of record QRFJ01007894.1, on the reverse strand, counting down.
TGATAGCCAATCTGGCTTTTAGGGCAAACATCTAATAGTGAGTACATTTTCAGGGAATTTTTGACATATCTTGGGGAGAATGAGATTCTCTCCCGATGGACTCCTCCTAGAATACCACGGCATAATGTTGTGTCCGAAAGGAGGAATCAAATCCTGTTGGACATGGTTTGATCCATGATGGGATTTGCCAGTCTGCCTATCTTCTTATGGGGATATGCGCTCGAGTCAGCTTCTTATATTTTGAGTAGGATGCCGAGTAAGTTTGTTTCCAAAATATCATATGAGATATGGATAGGACGTAAGCTAGTACTCTCGCATCTTAGGATTTGGGGGTGTCCGACTTATGTCAAACATTTAGCAACGGACAAGCTCGGACCTAGGTCTGAAAAGTATAGCTTTATAGGGTACCCAAAAGAGACTAAATGATATTACTTCTATCTAGCTAATGAACAAAAGATATTTGTTAGCCTTAAGACAGTCATTTTAGAAAAGAAGTTCCTTGGTGAAGGAACTAATGCCTCTAAGGTCGAGCTTGAGAAAGTTCAATAGGTAGAAGAATTGACAAAAGTACCTAAACCTGAACTAAATTTGATTTGATTAGACTCGGAGTCTATTGAACCTGCACCCTTAAGGCAATCTGGTAGAGTACCACATTAGCCAAAAAGATACTATGGTTTTTTGCTCTGAGATGATGATCCTGTCGAACTCGATGAGAACGATGAGGATCCGATTACCTACATGGATGCAATGTAGAGATCCAACTCTGAAAAATGGCTTGAGGCCATGCAATCCAAAATGGAGTCTATGAAGGTCAACGATGTGTGGATATTGGTTGACCCACCTAAAGGGATAAAACTCATAGAGTGTAAGTGGATCTTCAAAAGGAAAAGAGGTACAGACGAAAAGGTGGAGACCTATAAAGCTCGTCTGGTTGCCAAAGGATATTGTCAACATTATGGTATTGACTATAACGAGATGTTTGCTCCTTAGGTAATGCTCAAATCCATTTAGATTATGCTTGCAATAGCTGTGTATCTAGACTATAAAATCTAGCAGATGGATGTAAAAATAATTTTTCTAAATGAAGAGCTGGCTGAAGAGGTGAATATGATAAAATCTGAAGGTTTCGCATCTACATATGAGTCTAAGTGTGCAAATCTAAGGTGTGCAAGCTTTAAAGGTCCATTTATAGACTGAAGTAGGCATCTCAGAGTTGGAACATATGTTTTGATAGGAGGATCAAGACGTATGGCTTCGTTAAGAATGAAGAAGGGCCCTGCATATATAAGTGGGCTAATGATCTGGCAGTTGTGTTTTTGATTTTGTATGTGGATGACATTCTCTTAATTGAGAATGATGTTCGCATTATAAGAAATAAAGATCTGGTTGTCGTCACAGTTCTCCATGAAGGATCTGAAAAAAGCTTCCTACATCTTAGGGATGAAGATCTATAGAGATAGATCTAAAAGGTTGCTTAGGTTGTCTCAGTCCATGTACATTGATACTGTGCTGAAGAGGTTCAGCATAGAGAATTTCAAGAAAGGTTATCTACCAATAGGCCATGAAATTTCTCTCTCGAAGAGTGATTGTCGGACAACACCTCAAGAGAGAGAGCATATGAGTAGAATTCCATATGCTCCAACAATGGATTCTATTATGTACGCCATGACATGTGCGCAACCAGATATGGCATACTCACTAGAGGTAGTGAGTAGATACCAATCTGATTTAGGAGAGAACCACTGAAAGGTTGTTAAAATCATCCTGAAATATTTAAGAAATACTAAGAACCAGTGGCTTGTTTATGGTGAATCGAACTTAAAACTTATGGAGTTTACAGACTCCAATTTTCAATCTGATCATGATGACAGTAAAAGTATGTCGAGGTATGTATTTTTTCTTAATGATGGTGCTGTCCACTGGAAAAGTTTCAAGCAGCACATCATGGTCGATTAAGTATGCGAGGTAGAATATATTGCTACATTAGATGCTGCCAAAAAAGCGGTATGGCTAAAAGAGTTCATCACCGAACTTGAAGTAGCACCCTCCCTCGAGGTCCAATTCTGCTATTCTATGTAGCTCTGGAGTCATAGCTCAGGTGATGGAACTGAAGGCACACCAGCAAACAAAGCATATTCTACACCATTTTCACCTTGTTCGAGAGATCGTGGATCGAGATGATGTCGATCTTCAAAAGATCGATGGAAAAGAGAATCTAACCGATCCATTCACTAAAGCCATTATGGTGAAGGAGTTCAACGACTTCAAGTCGAAGATGAATATACGGTACTGCACCAATTGGCTTTAGGCTAAGTGAAAGATTGTTGGGAATAGTGTCCTAAAGTCAATCATCAGTTAGATGATAATTGAGCTATTTTATATAATTAAATATAAATTATTAATTAAATAAAAATTATTTTGACTTTTTTATCATAAATCTTTCATCGTCTAATGAACTTCTCTCTATTGTGATGAAGTCCTTAGGACTATTTAGAATCAACAAAGAAGGATTTGTCATTTAGTCCTTAGATATGTTCGCAATCAAAGGATACATTATTACCAAGGATAACAATGTTTATCGAGTATAGGTCATTGTGTGCCATATAGGTGTTGGGAATATGCGCTCTTCCCACATGGATCGACATGGCCATCGGTGATTAGCCAAGCAACAAGAAAGTACTTCTTAGAGATCTCTGTGGAAGTACGACCAAATAAATCAAGAAATAGAGAAGAATAGATTTTCAAAAGAAAAGAACTTTTATTCAGTATATTTCAGCACTCTTACAATCTTGACCTATTTTCAGTATATATACTTTACAAAGGATCAAACTCAAGCTCATAGAAAAACTTTTCAAACCCAAACAACCCACGTACACAAAATAATAACCTACGAAAACTAAGCTAGCCAAGTTTCAGACTGAGCTGGCTAACCTACGACTGGATCGGCTCAGTCCCAGACTGAGTTGACTGAGTTGTGTTCCTTGCCAACAGCCCAAAAATGCTGCTCTCTATCTAAATTTTTCTCTGAGACCTAGCCAATCTAGTCCTGGACTGAGCTGATCCAGTTTTCAGCTAAGCTAGCTCAGTCTCAGAGTGAGCCGACCTAGTTTCTGAACTTTACTATTGAGACTGATTCTTCTTTCGGCTCCCTCCCATCATCCCATGACCTATCTTCTCATATTTCCAAGACTTGGGAGTGCCACTTCTGAGTTCATATTCTCCATCTTGGTGCTTTCAAGTTCTTGTGAACTCATCTATTTTTAACAGTCCCATCCATGCGACACATCTCTGAAAGCTGTCTCTGGGGAGTACCTTCATGAGTACATCAGACTGATTCTCCTTAGTATGGACCTTCATCAGTTCAACTTTACCTTCCTCCATCAGCACTTTGATCCTGTGGTACCTCATGTCTATATACTTTGTGCGTGCATGATAGACTGGGTTCAGTACCAACAATAGAGTACTTTGACTATCACTAAATAGTGTAACCTTGCTCTACTCCACCCCCAACTCATCAATTAGCCTCCTATGCCAAAGGGCTTCCTTTACAGCCTTTGTTATCCCAATGTACTCGGCCTCTATGGTAGACAAGCTCATGATTGGCTGAAGGGTTGATCTCCAAGACATTGATCCACCATATATGTAGAAGAGGTATCCAATAGTAGATCTCCTTGTATTAAGATCACCAGCATAATTTACATCAACAAACCATTCCAAAGGACCTGAACCTTCACACATCTTCATAGATTGTTCTCCAAATCCTCTCAACTGTCCACCAAACACCAAACAATAATCCTTTATTCCATGCAGATATCTCAATATCTATTTCGATGCTTTCCAATGTTCCTTCCTAGGGTTAGCTATGTATCTACTAACCGTGCTCATAGCATGTGCTATATCTGGTCTACAGCACACCATAGTGTACATCATACTACCTACAATATTTGCATAAGGGACTCATTCCATATACTCTCTTTTCTCTTATGACTGGGGGTACTGTAACTTGGAGAGAGACATATGGCTCGGCAATGGCGTCTCTACAGGTTTGGCCTTCTCCATCCCAAACCTCTCCAAAACCTTCTGAACATTCTTTCCTTGTGGCAAATGGAGCACTCCTTTGCATCTATCTCTGCAAATCTTCATTCCAAGAATTTTCTCAGCTAGAGCTAAATCTTTCATCTCAAATTTAGATGATAATGCCCTTTTCAACCTTTTAACATCATCCATGCTTCTACTAGCTATGAGCATATCATCTACAAACAATAATAGGTATAGGGCATCCTCCTAATCTACATCCTTGATGTAGACACAACAATCATGTTCACATCTGCTTAAACCCAGGCTTAAGACAAAGCTATCAAACCTTCGATACCATTAACGAGGAGATTGTTTCAAGCCATACAAAGACTTCCTAAGTAAACACACCTTTTCTTCCTATCCCATCTCTATGAAACCATCTGACTACTTCATGTAGATTCTTTCCTCTAAAGTCCCATGAAGGAAGGTCATCTTCACGTCCATCTTTCTAATTCCATGTTATGCTGTGCTACCAGTGATAGCAAAACTCGAATAGATGTATGACGCACCATAGAAGAGAAAATTTCTATGTAGTCAATCCCTTCCCTTTGTGGGTATCCCCTTGCTACCAGCCTTGCTTTGAATCTGACTCCATCTTGTTCTGAAGGTACTTTTTTTTTTGTGAACACCCACTTTGAGCCAATAGATCGAGCACCCTCTGGAAGATCCACTAGCTACCATGTCTGATTCTTCTCAAGTGATTCCATCTCCTCCATCATGGCCTGCATCCATGAATCATGATCCTTACTCTCCATGGCCTTTGTATAATTCTTTGGATCTCCATTAGCAGTGATGAGTGCATAGGAGATAACCTCATCAATGTCATATTTGACCGATCTCCTAATAGTACACTGGGGCTTGTGCAAAGCCACTTTCACTGGCACATCTTTGTCAGATGTCTGTGGCTGCTCCTGCACATCTATTTGAACTGTCGACCCTCCATGCTGATTTTTAATCTAAGATAATACTCTTTTGCCTAGCTCCACCTCAATAGGAATACTCTTGTAAGTGGATGTAACCTACATGCCATCATTCTCTGACTGGCCACCACTGTTTACCTTTGTTTCTCTTATTTCATCTATCTTAAACCTCCTCAAGATGCTCTTCTCATCAAAGATAACGTCCCTGCTGATCACTGACTTCTGTGCCTAAGAGTTCCATAGCAGGTACCCCTTGATATCTTGTGGATATCCTATGAATGTCATCTTTTGAGATTTTAGATCCAATTTGGTCCTCTCGGTTGCCTCCACATGTGCATAGGCTGTGCAACCAAAGATTTTTAGATGGCCAAGCTCCACCTTCTTTTCACTCCAGACCTCTTTTGGAATGCCTCCATTCAGCTTATAATAAGGGGACTTGTTCATAAGAAAATAAGAAAAAGTTAGAGCATCACCCCAAAAGAACTTTGGAAGTGATGTATGCAGCCTCAAACTTCGTGCCTTCTCGATCAGTGTCCGGTTCATCCTCTCTATGACACCATTTTGCTAGGGAGTCATCCTCACCGTGTAATAGCATTTGTTGCCATTTTCCTCATAGTACCTCCTGAACTCTAGGCTAGTATACTCCCCTCCATTGTCTGACCTTAGATATTTTACCTATCTTCCTGACTCCTTCTCTACTTCAGCTCTCCAGGCTCTGAACCAGATAAACACCTTTGATTTTTCTCAGATCAAATAAATCCATACCTTCCTTAAGAAATCATCAATGAAAGTAACAAAGTATTTTGCCCCACCTCTAGCTGATACAGGAGCTGGTCCCCACACATTCGAATGCACTAAATCCAGCACTCCCTCACTATGTATCTTTGTGAGCTGTGTATCTTTGTGAGCTGATCTCAAAATGGGACAATCTCTCCTCAGATGTTCAGACTGATGATATTTATAACATTTCAATGTCATCTTCCTCTGATCGTGAGACTTTGATCTACCCTTGGATTTTTCTCTTGTCTTCTCCTTTGATCTTTTTTGTCTTTCATTCACAGTAAAGATCTTAGACTTAGGATCTTTCTTGCAGGTCTTCTTCCTTTATTCATTTGATCTGAGCACACTAACAACCTCTTCATAGTTTAGGGTCTCCTTTCCATAAACTAAAATTGTTATGAGACCATCATACGAACCTGGGAGAGAACATAATAGCAGCAATGCCCGATTTTTCTTGTCGATCTTCACATCCAAACTCATCATCTCAAAATACACCTAATTGAACCTTTGGATATATGCAACAAGATCTCCACCTTCGGGTATCCTCAGACTATATAGCTATTTCTTCAATCACAGCTTGTTCATCATGTTCTTCTTCATGTATGTATTCTCCAGTCTCTCTCAGAGCACCTTTGCCGTAGTCTCTATGCAAACCTCAGGCAAAATCTGATTGGCCAAGTACTTTCGAATTGTGCTAAAAGCAATTTTCTCCAACTCTTCTCAATCCTCAGTACTGATCTTTTGCAGTCTTTCTTTTGTCAAGACCTTATAGATCCTCTGCTGAACCAACAAGTCCTTTACTCTTTGCTTTCATAGAGTAAAGTTCTCCTTGCTATTGAACTTCTCAAAATCCACCTTGAATCCACTTAATCCCATGACTTCAAACAAGTCAAGAATAGATCCCTAACATCTTTTACGATCACACACTAGTAAAACTACCCTTCACAGAAGATTTAACTAGCCCTAGATCCTCTTTTCAAACTTCTATATCACCGTTCCTCCATGTAAACAATCTCCACCTCAATCTAGAACAACCATGCAGCAAACTAGAAGTTTTAGGATAAAATTTGATGCAACAGATCCTGGATGTAGTAAATTCTAGGTGTCTTCCTTTCTTCCATGCAACACAGCTCTAATACCAAATGTTGGAAATATGCGCTCTTTCCACACGGATTGACGTGGCCATCGGTGATTAGCCAAGCAACAAGAAAGTACTTCTTAGAGATCTCTACGAAAGCATGATCAAATAAATCAAAGAATAGAGAAGAAGAGAAGAAGAGATTTTCGAAAGGAAAGAGCTTTTATTTAGTATATTTCAACACTCTTACAATCTTGACCTATTTTTAGTATATATACTTTACAAAGGATCAAGCCCAAGCTCATAGAAAAACTCTCCAAACCCAAACAACCCACGTACATAAAATAATAACCCACAAAAATTGAGCCAGCCTAGTTTCAGACTGAGCCGACTAACCTACGACTGGATTAGCTTAGTCCCAGACTGAGCCGACCTAACTAAGCCGATCCAGTTGTGTACCATGCCAATAGTCTGAAAATGCTACTCTCTATCTAAATTTTTTTCTAAGGCCTAGCCAACCCAATCCTGGACTGAGTCGATCCAATTTTCAACTAAGCTGACTCAGTCTCAGAGTGAGCCGGCCCAGTTTTTGAACTTTACTATTGAGATGATTCTTCTTCCAGCTCGCTTCCATCTTTCCATGACCTATCTTCTCATATTTTCAAGACTTGGGAGTGCCACTTCTGAGCTCACAATTGGTTGGTTGTCCTCTAAACTAAGGAGTATGGAGACACTGGTATGAAATGTAGGTGAGATATAGGGGTACATCTACACTAAATATGACCGACTCTAGAGCTTTTCTACTGTCAAGAATTGCTCTTATAAAATATGAGCATAAGTATTCCTCTGACTTGAGATCACTATAATGACTTCCAAGCAACTCACTGTACTTTGGTGCCAGACTACCTAAATTTTTAATTTAGTTATGAAAGATTTTTGGGTATAGTCAAGTACTTGAGGAGTCAGTGCATGAGTCTAAATGGGATTGACCACTCCTTGACTCAGAAGCTACATTCAATAGTGATTCAATTTAGCAAAGCCTTGGTTAGGGTAGTTCTAGTGAGGAGTCATAGAACTAATTGCTTTGAGACATTATTTGGATGTATCTTCCAGGTTGACAGTTAAACCCTGAGTCATCCTATGCACAGAGGTCAAAGGGATGAATTATGTAGTAACCATATTCATGTAGATTTTGAATATTGTGATTGCATTATTTGGCGTATCCGGATGCTGGGTACCATTGCTAGATGGTCACTTCGATTAGTATAAAAAATTGATTCCTGTGCCACCGACTTAGGTTCGAAATTATGGGGTCACACACACTAGAGGTTCCTACCTGATCTAATGACTGATCAAGAGAAGTTTAATTAGTGATATAATCACTAATTAACTTAATTTGATTGAATGATTATTTTTGGATTAAGACCAATTGAATTGGATTCATTTGGATTTGATCCGATTAGGTTATAAGATGATCAAATCATCAAGGAGGTTTAATCCCTAATTTGATCTGGACTTTGGCTTGATTAATTTCTAATTTGATAAAAATTTAACTGAGCCTAATTAAACCTAAATAAGTTGGGTTTAATCTGGTCTAATTGGGCCTAACCAATTTGGATTGGATTGGTTCGATTGGAGGACTAATAATTAGACTAGTTTGACTAGTCTTTCCATGCGCCACATCACCCTTTGATTTGCACCATCCTTTCTCCATGAGAAAAGGTTTCTCATGAATTTTTTCCATGCAAGGGAGGGCATGCGTTCTCCCTTCTCATGCGCCTTATGAATTGGTTTGATCTAGTTACCAATTGAATTCGAATGAGATTTGAATTTTAATAGGTAGCCACTTGATCTAAACCACTTCCTCACACCTCCTTTGTTTGTGTGCATCTATAAAATATTTGATTTTATGGACATGCAAAATAACGGGGAAGGTAGAAAGAAGAGAGAGGAACATCAAAAGAAAAAGAGAGAAGAGAAAGTCTCTTCTTCATGCATGAAGGATTTCTTGCGCAAAGGATTTTTGGATGAGTGCATACCCTAGAATATATCTAGGGTTTGGGATTTAGATCTGTGAGTTATGAGGATCGTGACTCCATAGATCTAGATAGAGAACCTTCTCAACTTCTCATCTACATTCATTGGGATATAGAGCATTCGAAGACCCGATGAAGAAGATCAAAAAAAGTTTGATCTAAATCAGCCATTGAAGATTTCTACAGAGCTAGCACTCAGGAGGAATTGATCGAGATTAGAGCCTCGTGTGGATTACCCATGGAGGCCAGATGCAAATGTGGCTGCATCACAGTATTCAGATCTACACTGAGAAGATCAGATTGTGGAGTTCTTCTATCCATAAAAAGATAACATGTTCTGAACACGTAGAGCAGTAAAATAGTTTTACTATTGATCTTGTTTTTATTTTTAGATATGCATGCATATATAATACATTAGATTCTATAGCATATAGGATTTTTCAGGTTAGATCTATATTTTTTCACTATTAATATGATTAATAATTTTATCTATTGTGCATTTATCAAAAAATTTTTTTGAAAGTAGAGCTAGAAACCTTGCGTTCCTCTTTCATTGATAACCTCATCGATGGTCGATGATCATGATGTACTCGTATGCATGTTTTGGATCTACCATCTTGATTTGTTTCTTTGCCCTCTCCATCATATGATATAGGAAGCTCATCTAAGGCTTGATAGCCCGAAGCAACCATAGCCTAAAGCACTTCATATATAGGCTTGATAGCCACCACTATCCTTTCAGCCTGTTGCTAGAATAACTGTCTCGTCACTAGGCTCTCCATAGTACTCCCCTCAATGCCTATCCTAACATATCTGCCCTCTTGCCATTCACTACTGTTGGGGATAAAATAACTCCTACCGAAGTCCAGTGGAATGTCTGATCTTAGTGTGCTCCATCCAGAGTCATGACAACTATGTCCGAACTTCAATCAAGCCATTCTCTAGTTCCAGCCCAATTCAAGAAGATTGGCCTTCAGACTTTGTCCGTCAGATGAGCTCCCTAATGGAAACCCTTAGCTTTCTCGCCATGACTGCAGAATTTGTCAAGAACATGCTAGATTTTGGTCGGATGAACTTGAACACTGAAAAAAGTCGCCATTCGACTGGTTTTGCTCTTTGGTTCAAGATAGATAGTAGAATTCCAAGTATTAAATCCTAGCACCGTCCGACCATATTTATGGCAGACCTTGAGGATGATTGAATTCCTTCACAGTAGATAGCACATCTTGTTAATTTTACACTAAGGGCCCCGGCCAACCAAATTCCTTTCCAATTGAACTCTGCTTTAGTCGAGCTCCATTCAGATAAATTCTTCTCTAGTTGAGTTCTTCCACTTTGTTTTATGAACAACGACCAACCTTGAAAGTGGTCGAATTTTTTCATTCTCACCTAATAATTGTAGATTTAGCTAGCTTATATCATGCACATTGATCGAGCAAATCCGAACAGTAAAAGGACCTCATCATTAATACAAGTCTGATTCATAAATCAGGATAAATAGCAGCTTCTCCATAGAAAAATAATAATAAAATAGACAATGAACCTCAGTACTCCTTTAATCCCAACTTCAGGCTGATCTTGAGCATTGGTCAACCTTCCTCTGAAAAATAGGATTTTGATTCTAATCCAAGAATCTACCGCCCTCTCCAACTTTCAGTCTAGAATATTTATCTACCCTTGGCTAACCTTGAAGGTGGCAGAACTCTTCAAAGCTAACAAAGACAATACCAATAAATTCTTACCAATTGTAGGTTCATTGTCTGTTATTTGAAAGCGATCTCCAAGTTCGGCCTACCCAACCTCGAGTTCTCCATTCCAGCATGAACTACTTGCTAACAGACACAAAAGTCTTCAACTTTTCATCTAAACTTTAACAAATAAGATCAAACTGCCTACAAATCACGACAAATGATAGTCCACTCTCTGTAACAAACTCCACATGGCTTGAACGGCCTACTGACATTTTGTTATGGTAGTCACTATCATTCTATTATGAGCTCCACCTATAAAAAGAACCCTCTAGATATGCTTCTTCTCTAAGCTCTCATTTCTGCTTACACTCTCCTGAGTACTCTATTCTTGTTGGCTAGAAAATTAACCTGACTACCGAAAGATCTTGCCAGATCCACCCACCTCTAGTCTGGACTTCATCTTGCAGGTCTCATCGATGGCCTCATCTTCTCCAGCTCCAACAAACTCCAACATTAGCACCGTTTTCTATACCAATAGGATTGGTGCTAGAAGAAGGATAAGATGCCGCCTAGGAAAGCTTCAACCCGCTGATCCACCACCTCCACTACCAAATCTCATCCAAATCAACCAGCTCCAACCTCATCGCCAGTATCTCAACCTCCACCAGTAGCCATGATGGATTTAGAGTAGTTCAACCTTCTTGTACAGTAGGTCAGGGGCCTTACTGAAGTAGTGCAAGCTATGCAGCAGCCCCCAGCACCAGTCCAACTAGAGAGATCATCGCTGGAGCACTAGGACCCTATGTAGGGAAGGCCTACCTGGGTAAGTCGGCTAGTGACTGCTGGAAAGAAAAAACAAAGAGCAGAGAGCCCCTGTTCCGATCATGACTCCACCCCTAGAAGGTCTCTACCCCCTATAGCCAGCCGCCCTTTGAGATTCATGATCGAGATGAAATCCTCGATCAAAAGCTTCAAAAAATGAACCGATAGATCAAAAAACTCTATCATGCTGCCCTAACCTACAATGACGACATCTGCACCAACCCTCCATTCTCTGTCCAAATTAAGCAAGAGCCCATCCCATTGAACTTTAAACTTTCTTAGTTTGAGAGTTACGATGGGACTGCTGACCCAGTCAACCACCTTAAATCCTTCAGGACTATGATGTTGCTCCACGGCATGCCTAACACCATTCTTTGTTGAGCCTTCGCCTCTGCTTTGGATGGAGTAGCAAGAAACTGGTACTCGTGCCTCAAACTGGATATTGCTTACTCTTTTGACCAGCTAAGCCACTAGTTTGTAGCTCATTTCATCAACAGCCGACACAAGAGATGAAGTTGGTGTTGCCTAGCATGACAACCTAAGAGGAGCGGGGGGTGTATTGGATTTTTAAAAATTTAAATAAGTTATGTGTTAGTTTTGAGAACTAGTGATATATTGATAAATGCTGAAATGTAATGAATTTAAGTATGCAAAAATATAAAGGCAATGGAAAGAAGGAACCAAGGCAATCACAAATATGAAGAAATTTATAGTGGTTTAATGCTCCTTACACCTACGTCCACTCCCTAAGATCCACTTGAAAATTTTACTATAATCTCTCCAAGAATACAGCTGAATAGCTTTTTCAAGACTCACTATCTAAAATCTAGTTGGTTTTACATCAGATCACCAGCTACAACCAAATCCTAAGCCAACCCTTGGCTTGCAATCCAATTCTCATGCTTGGATAGGCCTTCCCCTGAGCTTCAAAATCCTATTGAAACTAAGTTTCAAGAAGTAGAAGGATTACACAACAAAAATAAAAATAAAGCTCCTTTAATAAGCAAGAAAGTCGATGAAGCTTGTGGAATCTACTTTGATGGAGGTTTTAAGCTTTTTGAGCTTGTCTTCTTGTTGAATAAAATCTCTTGAATTGATATTTCTTGGAGATGGGAGTGGAATGCTCTCTTTTCAATGCTCTTTTTTTCTTTTCTCTTCACTTATGATTGCTCTCAATGATTGATTTGTTATCTCACTTTCTCTAGATGTTTTGTAGCTTATTTATCACATTTGGTAGGCTGGAGAGATATTTTTGACTATTAGAGGACTAAAAAGAGCTGTTTTAAATCAATCTACATACTTCTGAAACTTTTGAAGAAACTAGCCATTGGAGCTCGAGTCGAAGCTCGAGTCGACTTGTCCCTCTACTCGAGCTCGAGTCGACTCGACCCTCAGCTCAAGACCATTTTGTACTTCATCCCAAAAATCATGTTCTCTATCTTATCCTGCGACCTCGACTCAAGGAGCTCGAGCTGAAGCTCGAGTCAACTCGTTCCTCTGCTCGAGGTCTTGCCGAACTGTGTCTCGAAAATCTCATTCTCTATATTTTTCTACAATCTCGACTTGAGAAACTCGAGTCGATTCGGTCCTCTACTCGAGACCATGCCAGCTAAAACTCTCACATGCCAGTCTTCTTTTTCGTGTTGTTTCAACTCGAGCTAAATTAGGGGTTGAATAAGGGGTCGACTCGAGGCCTTTTTATGCTGAAAATTTTTACTTTGATCAATTGATTTTCTCTTCAATTTTGATTTTGCGATATCTCTTTTAGGCCTTGTTTTAAGTATGATTCATGTCTCAAAAGCCTCCAACTTTTCTTTATCAACTTCCAAATGCATTTTTAGTGATGTTACATTTGATACTCTAAAATGCATCCTAAAACATGATCTCAACAAATTCATTAGTCTAAACATATACTCAAATATTTTGTTACTTATCAAAATTAGTCCTTGGGATTAACAATCTCTCCCATTTTGATGATAATAAAACTTTGAGTATATAAGCAAGAGATATATAATATAAATGTATTGAGGATATTTTCAAAATACTAAAGATTTAACCCTTTTTATAGTTTCATATTTAGCTCCCCCTCAATTTATGCTCACATTTTTAATGTCTTATTAATTCAGAGTTAAATTTTCTACTTGTACTTATTTGAATGGTAATCTATCAACATTTATCATTAATATGTAACAAGCATGAATTCTTTTCATTAAACAGTCATATTTCACATGTGCCACACTTGCATTTGGTACATAGAGTATGTATCATGTCACAATCATATAAAGCTTATTAATTTTATATTAATGAGTGATATATGTAGTGTTTATGGATATTTGTATTAGATACACTTCATAAACATTTTAAGGATGCTCATGTGCATTGGAATCACAATACAACATATCCAATCAATTATACTCGGAATCAATTAAGCTCAAGATCTTATGCTCAAATTCAATTATGCTCAAAATCTCAAGATTCATCTTAAATGCTTATAAATGCTTAAGGATTCAATTCTTATTCAAACATGAAGAGTGATAAATCCAATAATAAATATGTGATCATTCATACATTTTCTTTCATGTAGATACATTTCAGCTCATATCCATATTTTACACCCCCTTTTTGTCATTAATGAAAAAGGTAAGGTAAAAACAACCATTGCACTAGATCATATCAAGAGATTGAGATAGTGAAAAAGTAAGTAGTCATATAAATGTGTTTTTCATTGTATTAACAAAATGAGTGTGTTCTATCTCAACACACCAAGATACAATGAAACACCAAGTTCAAACTAAGATTAAGTTAAGTCATTACATATATAAGTGTCCAAGAAGCACCTAATATAGAGTCAAATACAAACATATATTCCTAATACATAAGTCTAAGGATAGCAAATGACTAGACATCAACTTCCTATGATGCTACTCATCATCTGAAGGGATCTCTAATGTTTGGAAGGATGAAGCCTTGGATGTAAATGGCCTAGCTCTCCTTCTTTCTATCCTAGTTGATGGTCTAGCCACCTATGAAGGAGTGGGCTCCGCACGAGTATGAAGAAAAATCTTGATTTTTCGGAGTTAGGTTCGTTTAGATCTGATTGGATCGAGAGGTATATTTTAAAAATTTTCTCTTAAATCCTAATTAGATCTAACATTTTTCAGATCTGATTTTATGATTTGATAATCAAGAAAATTAAATTAAATCCAATCTAAATTAATTTTATCTTGATTCTGGATAATCTAATTACCCATTGATGATCTTGCTGAAGCCCTGAGATTCTGGATCTAGCCATGCAAGCGCCTGGCCTCTACCGGTATCCACTCAAATTGGATCTGGAGATCTTCTTCTTCTCTTTCTTTTCTCCAAAAATTAGATTTAGATCTGATTTGAAGGATCTTCAAAAATCCTTTCAAAGATCTACTATCGTCACTGTTGCAGTGCTGCCTTCTTCCTTTCTCGTCAGTCTTTTCTTGCTCGAATCGCACTAATCTGATGGCCCAACTTTCTTGGACGTGGAGAGGAGAGAGAGGATCAAAAAGGTGGCATGGAGGAGGGAGAGGGGCAGTCTTAGGGCATGGCTAGGAGAGAAATCTATTAAAAGTGGGCGCAGATAGGTCTTTATATAGACCCTGCTGCGCCATGCAGTGCCACATCACCCCGATCAATCACGTTGCTTCATTTAATCAGATCTAAATCTGACTGGTGGAATGACATCACCTGATCTAATCAGACGAAAGACCCATAGATTCATCCTAAGGTAGCATCTAAGACTGGTTAAAGTCTATAGGTGAGGGTTACCTAGTTTGAATCCAAGAAGCAACCTAGAGTCCAATCCGTATGGGACTCCAGGCATCCCTATCCATGGGCGCACACCATCCTAGGCATGCGCCCCTTCCTTTCTAATTTTCAGATAGGGGATAAGCCCCTATCTGCTCTTCAATAAGTGCACGACTCATGGGCAGATGTCCAAGGGTCAAAGGTCAACATTTGACCAAAGTCAAAGGATAAGAATTAGCAGGTGATGAAAAATGGCAGGTGTTGTCTTAAATTTATCTCATAAATTAAGACAAACCTTTTTAAATCTGGACAAGCTCTAGTCAGACCAGGTGAAGGTACCTGAGTGAGCACAAACTCATTTGGCTCAGTCGAGATAACTTTTAATGATAGAAAAAGGAGAATGTTAGGTTCAATCGTGTGCTAGCATGATTTCCTTGAACCTAATTGAATCTAATTCAAATCAATTGAACTGGGTTAGTCCAATTGATGATATCTAGATCCAAATCCTTATTTGTGTGATCCAGTTAGGTTCAGTTCTGTATGGTAATGGGATATGTCAGTGATCTCCATCATCAACATCATCGAAACTTCTTTCGATGGATCAGAACTCTTCTGATTCAGACAACTTAGAATGATCGATCATCTAAATCATTCTAATTGCTCCCAAAATCCACCAGTGACACCTAGCAGTATATGGTGGCAACCCATCAAAACTGAAAATGAACCTCTTGGTGCAGCTACTTGTGTGATTAAGTTCTTCTATCTTGAGCCCCGATCAGATTAGGGTTAAGGTGAACTCGTCAAACCCTAATTTCTATCATATGATTTAATCATTCGATTCAAGTCCGATGTGAAAATCTTAATAGAAACTCTTTCTATTATTTCACTCTCTGCCATGGCCATGGGCTTATGGACTTGATTCTCATGATCATCATAGGGCTGCTCCTCATCCACCGAGGTAGATAGATTCCATCTTGGTGCAATCCAATTCCTACAATGAACATGCTATAGCCAACATACACCTCAGGATTTTAAATGGCTAGGAGATCGAGTCATGGTGTAGTCAAACTATAACACCCTCAAGGTGAACTGCACCTCAGGTCAAAGAACCAGACATACCACTGCAGCTTCGAGTCAGTCATCGATGAGAAGGTAGACTTTCTTATGACTACTCGAGGTGGTCACGCTCAGTGCCCTCATTCTCTAACGAGTACCTGTACTCTCGCTCTGGTGTCTCTACACCATAGACTCAAGACTCATCTACTATAAAGAAGTGATTGTACACTAACCTTTCGGATCAATCACCATCCTCATGATGATCCTATGGTCAGGAGCATTTTATGAGTTAATAATGAAAATTCTTGTCTTAAATTTTTAACTCTTGAAAATAAGAATTATCATTATCATTAACTTAAAGGATGTATCACAGACACTAAATACATATATATGATAGAAAATAACCCATTTTATTATTTATAGTTAAAATTATAATTTTATCCTTAGAAGTGTATAACAAGTGTCAGCCAATTTTGACTT
Source organism: Cocos nucifera (assembly GCA_006176705.1). Taxonomy (NCBI): domain Eukaryota; kingdom Viridiplantae; phylum Streptophyta; class Magnoliopsida; order Arecales; family Arecaceae; genus Cocos; species Cocos nucifera. The sequence continues at coordinate 9,758 of QRFJ01007894.1, read as the reverse complement.
CTAGGACACACATATCTAACAAACTTTCACTTGACCTAAAGTCAATTGGCTACAAATCTAAGTCCCATCTTCTCAAGGTGGGCTTCAATCTTTTGCTAGCCTAATGACTTTGTAAGCGAGTCTGCCATATTATCTACGGAGTCAACTCTTTTGACCTCGATGTAACCCTTCTCGAGGTAATCATGGATGAGGTGGTATTGCCGCTAGATGTGCTTAGATTTTTTATGAGACCTCAGCTCCTTAGCAAGGGCTATGGCACCATTATTGTCACAGTATAGAGGAATGGCATCTGATGGCATCACTCTGATCTCGGCGGCAAACTTCTTATACCAGAATGCCTCCTTTACAGCTTTTGATGCAACAATATATTCTGCTTCCATGGTGGAATCTGCTATCACTGTCTGCTTGAAACTTTTTCAACTGACAGCTCCACCATTGCACAAAAATAGACTTCCAAATGTCGACTTTCGATCATCTACATCGGACATAAAATCAGAGTCTGTATACCCCTGGACTTGGAGTTCTCGATTGCCAAAGACCAACAACATATTCTTAGTTCTTCTCATGTACTTAAGGATACATTTCATAGAAGTCCAGTGTTCTTTATCTGGATTCGACTGATATCTGCTCGTGACACTCACGGCTTGGGCTATATTAGATCGTGTACATAACATGGCATACATGAGGCTCCCTATTGCTGAAGCATAAGGGATCTTGCTTATGTGTTCTATTTCCTTAGGTGTGCTAGAGCACATCTTTTTGAAAGATGAATGCCATGCCCGAAGGGTACTAAACCCCTCTTAGAGTTTTCCATACTAAACTTCTTTAGTACTTCTTCTATGTACATCTACTATGAAAGTCCTAGCATCCTATTCGGTCTATCTCTATAGACCTTAATTCCCAGAATAAAGGATGCTTCTCCTAGATCTTTCATAGAGAATTTTTTAGATAACCATATTTTAACTATGGTCAATATAGGAATATCATTCCCAATAAGGAGGATGTCATCCACGTACAATACGAGGAAGACAACAGCGCTCCCACTGACCTTTTTGAAGATACATGGCTCCTCATCATTTTTGATGAAATCAAATATTTTGATCACATCATTAAAATGAGTATTCCAGCTCCGAGATGCTTGCTTAAGTCCATATATGGACATTTGCAGCTTGCATACCTTGTGATCATCATCACTGGATGTGAAACCTAGCGACTGTTCCATATAGATATCTTCCTCAAGATATCCATTTAAGAATGCCATTTTCACATCCATTTGCCATATTTCATAATCGAAATAGGCTGCAACAGCAAGCAATGTGTGGATGGATTTTAGCATAGCTACTGGCAAAAAGGTATCCTGATAGTCAATGCCTTCGTGTTGACTATAACCTTTTGCCACTAATCTAGCCTTGAATGTCTCCACATTTCCATCTGCACCAATCTTTCTCTTGTAGATCCATTTACACCCAATAGGTACTATACCTTCTGATGGATCTACCAAGGTCCAGACTTGGTTTGAGTGCATCGAGTCAATTTCTGACTTCATTGCCTCTAACCATTTCTTAGAGTCGATATCTGATATCGCCTCATTATAGGTTTTGGGATCATCACCATGAACCCCATTACCTACGAGGAATATTTTCTCTACATCCTCTGAAATAGTACCTAAGTACCTCTCAGGGGGATGGAAAATCTTTTCCCATCTACGAGGTGGAGGAGGTAGTGTATAGATTGGCTTAACCTGATTTGGTTCCATTTGGTCCTTAGCTCGTTGCTCTTGTGAGACTTTCTCATCAAGCTTAATCTGCTTTTCCAATGCCGCTATCTTGAATAAACTATTTTTCAAGAAAGATGGCATGTCGACTCACAATCACATTGTGATCTTCTGGAATGTAGAAATAATATCCTAATGACTCTTTAGGATATCCTATGAATCGAGCTCTAAAGGACCTAAAGTCTAACTTGTCCGCTTGTTGTCTTTTGACATGAGCCGGACAACCCCAAATTCTGAGATGACTCAGACTTGGTTTCTTACCATGCCATATCTCATACGGTGTGGTAGGAACGGTTTTAGAAGAAACCCTATTCAGTAAGTATATTGTAGTTAACAAATAGTATCCCCAAAAAAAAATTAGGGAGGTCTGTGAAGCTCATCATGGATCGGATCCATATCTAATAGGGTCCGATTCCTCCATTCTGAAAACCCCGTTGAGTTGAGGTGTTCCTGGTGGAGTCCATTGAGAGACTATGCCATTTTTCTTGAGATAGTCCAGGAATTCTTCGACTAAGGTATTCACCTCCTCGATCTGATCGAAGAACCTTAATGGATTTTTCAGTTTGCTTTTCTACTTCATGTCTGAATTCTTTGAACTTTTCAAAAGCTTCAGACTTGTGTCTCATAAGATACACATACCCATACCTAGATAAATCATCGATAAAGGTTATGAAGTAGACAAAGTTGCCTCTAGCCGGCACATCAAATGGGCCGCACACATCAGTATGTACTAGGGCAAGAAGATCCATGGCCCTTTCCCCATGTCCTACAAAAGAGAGCTTAGTCATTTTGCCATGAAGACAGGATTCACAAATTGGATATGACTCGAAAGTCAATGGACTCAATAGCCCGATTTTCTCCAATTTGTTAACCCTATCTTCTGCTATATGACCTAATCTTAGGTGCCATAGATACTTATCATTTGGACTATCCCTAGGTCGTTTTGATTTTATGGCATTCACATTTTGCTCGAAATTAAAAATAGATACATCAACATGTAACTGATAAAGACCGTTAATAAGAAAACCACTTGCAATTTTATTTCTTTCATAAAGAATGTTACAATGGTCCTTAAGAAAACTAATTACATAGCCTTCTAATGCAAGCAAGAAACAGAAATCAAATTCCTGCTTGCTGCAGGCACATAATAACAGTCTTTTAATACTAAGTCTAAACCAGATGGTAGTCGAAGAGGGTATGTTCCATGGCCACGGCAGCAACTCTTGCTCCATTTTCGATGCATAGGATCATCTCACCATCCCTCAGCCTCCTGCTATCCTCAAGACCCTGCATAGAAGTGCACAAATGAGCACTAGAACCAGAGTCAAGCACCCAAACTAGGATGCAGAAGAAAATCGTAAGGTTAGACTCAATAACGAGCATACCTCCAGAAGGACCTACCTCCTTCTTATTCTTTAGGTGGCCAGGTAAGTAGGGCAGTTCCGCTTCCAGTGGCCATCATTGTTGCAATGGAAAATACTTTTCTTTGTCAGCGGCCTTCTTCTTCAGCTCTGCCTTTTTCTTCTTTCCTCCTTCCACCTTCTGCTTTTTCACAGACTTCTTCTTCTTTCCAAAAGACTTTCTCTTGGAAGAAGTCCGTTCCATAGCAAGTACTGAGCCTTTAGAACCTTTCATGGAAAGCTCAGCGGTAACCAGCATGTTCATAAGTTCGGCCAAGAATTTTGAAGTTTATGCATATGGTAGTTCATGATGAACTGCCCATATGCATCAGTCAAGGATTGCAGAATTATATCATTCTGTAGATCCAAGTCCAACCTCACTCCGAGCTTCTCAAGCTCTTCCAAGTCCTTGATCATCATCAGACAATGATCTTGGACTGACTGCCCATCATGCATCTTAGCCTTGAACAGTCATTTTAGTGACTTGATACTTGGCTGTGCGACTCTGTTCACCAAACATCTCCTGGTAGGTGAGCCAACATTTGGCGAGCAGTCCTGATATCTTCATGTTGGCGCTGAAGCTCATCAGACATCGAGCCCAACATGTAGTATCTGACCTTATTATCTTCGTCTAGTCCACTTATCCAGAGATGCTCTCTGTTCAGCGGATGGACGAGCTGGTAAGGTGGGAGGGTCCTGATCCAATACATGAGTTAACTTCTCAGAACCCAAAATAATTTTGAAGTTTTGGAGCCAATCCTTGTAATTTGGTCCGGTCAGTCTATGGGTGTCCAGGATTCATGCTAGTGGATTGGATGCAGACATTTTTCTATAGAGAGTCAAAGTTTCTAGTTAGATATTGTAATTAAGACTTAACCAATTTATTTAGAAATTTTATTTTTAAATAAATTAGCTCCCACTATTTTCTTGGATCTCCTACACTCCCTCTGTAGAGATGCAAAAATCTCCATGATTACTGATTTCTAGTGGGTGGTGCGGTCCCACCAACTTACTCATCACCTCACCTAACAGTTATTGGTGATGGGTTAGCCAATGAGTGAACAACTCTTGTTCAATGATTCTTTAATCATGATGCACCCAAACTTGGTCTCTAATTCATGAATCTCACCGTGTCCGAAATATTGATCCACTCCTTAGTTAAGTCAGACCCACCATTTGCACAGATTGGATTTCTAATTAAGTCTCTCACCATATCCAAAATATTGAGCCCAATCCATCCTCCAGCCTGTAGCATCCAATGCCTAATAGACATGGTTGCATCTTTTCGGTGCAACTGAGCCACTGTAACCAGTCGAGAACAATCAACCCTGAAAAGAGCCCACATATCTACAATGGTGGAAGACCTTAGACTTAATCTTTTCTTAGGAAGATTTGATTTAGGTCTCATTAAACTAGACTTGACATAGTCATAACCATTATGACTAACCTAGTGGCATGGGTTAGCTCGGATTATTGACCACCTCAGATCAGAACTGAGTCAACAAACATGGCCAGGTAAGTGAGATCGGTGGAAGGGATATGCCATTAACTCGATAAGAATGCATTCGAGTCGAGTAGCTCCCAATTAAAAATCAGTCGATCGTATCTGCCAAACTTACCTTAGACACCAAATTGTTGAGCCAGAACCAATCGGATTAGCCTACAATCCAGACTCTAACCACTGAGCCTAATTAGGTCTTAGCTTGATCGATCACTCACGTGACTCGATCTTGATCCCAGACTTAATCCTATTAGGCTGGTCAATTTAAGCATTGTTGATCCCATCTAACCAACTCTTGATTCGGTTTGATCAACCGCTAGACCTAATTGAGCTACCCAAGCCGAACCCAATTTTATGAATATGTCTTAGATCTAAAAATTCTTAATTTTAGACCTAATTGATATTTCATAATCTTAATTCTTAATTAAGTTTAGGGTTCTTAAAAATAAAACATGTAAATAAGATCCTAGGGTTTCAGGATCTAGGGTTTTGCAGAAAGTAAGTTTTCAATTTTTGATTAAGGATGACGAATGCGCAGCACCCCTACACATCATAAGAACACCCCATCGAATGGGAGGAGAGGGTCTTTAAGCCCTACTTGTTCTTATGATCGGACGGCCAAGGGGAACGCCTTAATCAGAAATACAACTAATCTACAAAAACTAATTAGATCTAAGCATATATCTCATATAAAAAATTGATCTAATTAAAATATATTTTGTATATATCACATATATCATGCATGCATATTTTTCAGATCTAAATTATCTCATAATCATCTAAAAAATTAAATTTAAATTTGATCTTATCAAATAAAATTTAATCTAGACCTATTTGTAGAACTATTCTACAACTAGTCTAAACATGCAACTATCATATCTCATATGAACAAATTAATTTTAATTTATTTTCTATTTTTAGATCTGATTATAATATTTATAAGATCAAAAAATAGTAAATAAATAGATCTAAAAATTATATTTAATCAAATAAAAATTATGATTATACTAGACTACACATAGAATAATTCTATTCCTAGTCTAGTTATGTATCTCATACATATTAGATCTAGATTAATTAATTTTAATTTTTTAATTTTTTAATTTTAGATCTAATCATATCTCATGTGATATCTAAAATTACTAATTTATTAGATTAAATTAGATCTAAATAAATTTTATAAGAACTTGGCTCTGATACCAGTTGAAGGAAAATCCTAATTTCTCAGGGTCAGGTTCGTTTCGATCTGATTGGTCGAGAGGGAATAATTTCAAATTTTCTCATTAGATTCTAATGCAAATCTACATTTTTCAAATCTATTTTTATGATTTATAATCAAAAATTAAATTAAATCAAATCTAAACTAATTTTACCTTGATTCTGGGTAATCTAATTACCCGTTGATGATCTTGCTGAAGTCCTGAGGTTCTAGATCTAGCCACGTAAGTGCTTGCCTCTAACAGTATCCATTTCAGGGTTAGATCTGGATGATTCTTCTTTTTCTCTCTATCTTCTTTTTCAAAACCAAAAATTTAATCTGGATCTGATTTTGGAGGATCTTCGAAACTCCTCCTTTTAAAGATCTGCATCGTCACTGTAGTATGCTACTTCCTTCCTTTCTCGTCAGTCTTTTCTTGCTTGAATCGTACTAACTGATGGCACCCAACTTCCTTAGCGCATGGAGAGGAGAGAGAGGATTAGATAGGTGCATGGAGGAGGGATGAGGGTAGCCTTGGGGCATGGCTAGGAAGAAGTCTATTAAAAAGTGGGCACGACAGATCTTTATATAGACCCTAGCTTGCAGAAAACACGTAAACCATTAGTGCCGATAATACAATTACACTATTAGTATGATCCAATCCATAATGAGCTTCACAGACCTCCCTATATTTGTCTATTTTTTAGGATACTATTTGTTAACACAATATCTTATGAATAGGATTTCTTCTAAAACGGTTCCTACCAACCGTATGAGATATGACATGAATAAGGAAACAAGTCTGAGTCTTCTCAGAATTTGGGAATGGTCCGGCTCATGATCAAAAATATACAAAGTCGACAATGTTAGACTTTAGGTCCTTTAGAGCCGATTTCATAGGTAAATCCTCAAAGAGTCATTAAAGAGTGTTAATTCTCTATCATATTCTAGAGATCACCAATGTGATCTGTGAGTCACGACATGCCCATTTTTTGAATGAAGAATAGTCTATTCCACTAAGAATATGGCGGTATTTGAAAAGTAGATTAAGCTTGAAGAGTGAAAGTCTCACAAGAACGAACGAGCTAAGCTACCAAATAGGAAACCCAAATCAGGTTTAGTATACCAACTCTATACACTACTCCTCCACCTCGTAGATGGGAAATAAGAATTTTCCATACCCCTCTGAAGGAGTACTTAGATACTATTTTAGAGGATAAAATAGAGAAAATATTCCTCGTAGGTAAATGGGGTCATACGTGAATGATCCCAAAATTATAATTAGATGAAGGCGATATTAGAGATATCGAACTCTAAAAATGGTTTAGACGTAATGAATGTCAGAAATTAACTCAGATGCACTCAAACCAAGTTCCTGGACGTTTGGTAGATCCATCAGAAAGGATAGTACTTATTGAGTGTTAAACTGAATCTAACCAAGAGAAAGGATATGTGTAGAGGAAATGTGGAGACATTCAAAGCTAATAGTGGCAAAAAGGTATAGTCAACACTGAAGACATTGACTATGAGGGAGGTAATCCGAGATTCCCATCCAGCTTAAAGTATGGCAGGGCAGTCCGTGGGATACTAAGGAGCATCTATCCTCATCGGCGCACGCCATCTTAGGTGTGCCATCCTTCACTTTATACAAATTTGCTGGCGGGGAACAAAGCCCTATCTCTCTCAATAAGTGCTGAACATATAAGCAATGTCCAATGGGTCAAAGGTCAACGTTTGATCAAAGTCAAAGAATAAAATTAGCAGGTGATGAAATGGCAAGATATTGTCTTAATTGAAATTTCTCATACACACTTAAAACAATGCCTTTTGTTACACACAAAAAAACACAACTTGGTATATAGACAAGCTCCCTAGGTCCAGGGCTAAAGTTTGAGACGTCGCACGTAACATTAATTGAGCCAAGTGAAGGTACTTGAGTGAAAGCAACAAAAATTTGTGTATAACTCATTTGGCCTTAGGTCGAAGACACTTTTAATTGATAGAAAAAGGAGATGTTAGGTTCAATTCGTGTGCTAGCAAGATTCCTTAACTTAATTGAATCTAATTAAATATTGAACTGGGTTAATCAATTGATGATAATTTAATCCAAACCCGACGCCTGTTTGTGTGACCTTCAGTTAGGTTTATTCTATTATTGTATAATGGGATTATAGTGACTTTCCTATCATCACATCCATCGAAATTTTTCCTTTTTCGATAGATCAGAACTCCTTCTGATTCAGCACTTAGGAATGATCGACTCATCTAAAATTCATCTAATTGCTATCTCTCCAAAATCCACCATGGATACTAGCAGTATAGGTAGCAAACACCATCATAAAGCTGAATCCGATCTCTTGGTGCAGCTTACTATGTGTGATTTAGTTCTTCTATCTTGAGCCCGATCCAGATTAGGGTAAGGTGAACTCGTCAACCCTAATTTCATCATATGATTATCATTCGATTTCAAGTCTGATGTGAGAAACTATAATAGAAAAACTCTTTTCTAATTATCTTACTCCTAGCCCATGACAGGGCTTTCTGGACTTGATTCCAATCATACATAAGGGCTGTCTTCCTCACGCACCGAGTGGTGATAGATTCCTTTGGTGCAATCTAAGTTCCTACAATGAACGCTTGCTATAGCCAACATACACCTCAGGGTTTCGAATGGCTAAAGATGTAGGTGTAGTATTAACTCAGGTACTGGATGTACTCAGTCAAAACTATACAGACCCACTTACAGAATGTAACGCAGACGCGTCAGGAAAAGAACCATATACCACACCACTGCAGATCGAGTCAGTCATCGATGAGAGGTAGACTTCCTTATGACTACTCGAGGTGGTCACGCTCAGTGCCCTCATTCTCTATACGAGTACCTTATACTTTCGCCTACTACTTGGATGTCTCCACACCCGATAGACGTTTCAGACTCATCTTACTTATAAAGAAGTGATTTATAACCTAACTTCATGATCAATCATCACCCTCTATGAGATCCTACGGTTATCAAGGAATTTTATTGAGTTAATAATAAATTCTTCTTAAATTTTAACTCTTGAAAATATAGAATTATCAATTACATTAAAACTCAAAGGATGTATCACAGGACATAAATACACATATATATAAAATAACCATTTTTATTGATATTATAGTCAAAATTACAATGTGCCCCTAAAGTGTATTACAGTGTCAGCCAATTCTGGCTTCTAGAGGCACAATATCTAATAGATTAGACTTGAGTGGTGGTCTACTCTCCATCAGGGACACCTCAATCTGAGCAGGAGAATAGGTGAGGGAGTGGTAAATATAGTCTAGCACCATAGAGGCTGCATCTGCTGTCCGCTGTTGGTAGTATGTGGAAGCAAGCCTTCTATCTTTTCAATCAACCTTGCCCATAGGTCCCAAGTACTGAAATGATCCCTGCTATGATGCCTGACCCAGTCCAACTAAAGCTACCATCCCTTTCAATCCCCGCTTGACTCAACCCCCCTAAGTTGAGCAATCTCCTCAAATAAGTAGAGTGGTCAATAGGTATGTCATGTGCCCTGCTTCCTCTAAACTTTAGGGTAGTGAACTCTAAGAGATGATCTCAATCTCCGCTTGTATACCTCTACCTCTCAGATAAGCCTGAATCTCTTTACTTAACTCTGGTAGAAATCATATCTGCCAGCTCTCCAATAGATGCAGATTAGTGGAGGTGGTGGCTAGGAACTATCTGCAGTGGAGCTTGATAAGGTCATCAATAAATTTACCAATAAAAAGTATTAATTTATCAATTAATTATAGTTAATTTAAGCAATTATTAATACAATTATATAATAATTAATTTTTGAAAATTAATATTTATTAATTAAAAATTATATTAAAAAATAATAA
>QRFJ01007893.1:0-56666 GCA_006176705.1 Cocos nucifera | reverse complement strand
TCGATTCGAGTCCAATGTGAAAATCTAAATAGAAACTCTTTCTATTATTTCACTCTACCATGCCATGGCCATGGGCTTCTGGACTTGATTCTCATGATCATCATAGGGCTGCTCCTCTACCACCGAGGTAGATAGATTCCATCTTGATGCAATCCAGTTCCTACAATGAACATGCTATAGCCAACATACACCTCAGGGTTCCATATGGCTAGGAGACCGAGTAATGGTGTAGTCAAACTATAACACCCTCAAGGTGAACTGCCGATGCATCTCAGGTCAAAGAACCAGACACACTACTGCAGCATCGAGTCAGTCATTGACGAGAAGGTAGACTTCCCTAATGACTACTCGAGGTGGTCACGCTCAGTGCCCTCGTTCTCTAACGAGTACCTGTACTCTCGCTCCGGTGTCTCCACACCGTAGACTCAAGACTCATCTACTAAAGAGAAGCGATTGTACACCAACCTTCCGGATCAATCACCATCCTCGTGATGATCCTATGGTCGGGAGCATGTTTATGAGTTAATAATGATTATTCATGTCTTAAATTTTCAACTCTTGAAAATATGAATTATCATTACCATTAACTCAAAGGATGTATCACAGACACTAAATACACATATGTGATAGAAAATAACCCATTTTATTAATTATTAGTCAAAATTATAATTTTGCCCCTAGAAGTGTATTACAAGTGTCAGCCAATTCTGGCTTCTAGGGCACATATATCTAACAATCTCCCACTTGTCCTAAAGCCAATTGGCTACAAGTCTAAGTCCCATCTTCTCAAGGTGGGCTTCGATCTTCTGCTGGCCCAACGGCTTTGTAAGTGGGTCTGCCACATTATCTGCGGAGTTGACTCTCTTGACCTCAACGTAACCTTTCTCAAGGTAAATCGCGGATGGAGATGGCTATCACCGTTTGCTTGGAACTCTTCTTCCAGCACAAACAGACTGCCAGATGTCGACTTTCGATCATCTATATCGGACATGAAATCCGAGTCTGTGTATCCCTGAACTTGGAGTTCTCCATTACCAAAGACCAACATCATATCCTTAGTTCTTCTCAAGTACTTAAGGATACATTTCACAGAAGTCCAGTGTTCTTCACCTGGATTTGACTGATATCTGCTTGTGACACTCACAGCATGGGCTATATCAGGTCGTGTACATAGCATGGCATACATGAGGCTCCCTATTGCAGAAGCATAAGGGATCTTGCTCATGCGTTCTATTTCCTCAGGTGTGCTGGGGCACATCTTCTTGGAAAGATGAATACCATGTCTGAAGGGTATTAATCCCCTCTTAGAGTTTTCCATACTAAACCTCTTTAGTACTTCCTCTATGTACATCTTCTGTGAAAGTCCTAGCATCCTATTCGGTCTATCCCTATAGACCTTAATTCCTAGAATAAAGGATGCTTCACCTAGGTCTTTCATGGAGAATTCCTTGGACAACCACATCTTGACTGATGTGTCAACATGGGAATATCATTCCCAATAAGGAGGATGTCATCCACGTACAATACGAGGAAGACAACAGCGCTCCCACTGACCCTTTTTGAAAACACATGGTTCCTCTTCATTTTTGATGAAACCAAACTTTTTTGATCACATCATTGAAACGAGTGTTCCAGCTCCGAGATGCTTGCTTAAGTCCATATATGGACCTTTGCAGCTTGCAAACCTTGTGATCAGTATCACTGGATGTGAAACCTAGCGGCTGTTCCATATAGATATCTTCCTCAAGATATCCATTTAGGAATGCCGTTTTCACGTCCATTTGCCATATTTCATAATCGAAATAGGCTGCAACGGCAAGCAATGTGCGGATGGATTTTAGCATAGCTACTGGGAAAAAGGTATCCTGATAGTCAATGCCTTCACGTTGACTATAACCTTTTGCCACTAGTCTAGCCTTGAATGTCTCCACATTCCCATCTGCACCAATCTTTCTCTTGAAGATCCATTTACACCCAATAGGTACTATACCTTCTGGTGGATCTACCAAGGTCCAGACTTGGTTTGAGTGCATCGAGTCAATTTCTGACTTCATTGCCTCTAAGCCATTTCTCGGAGTCGATATCTGATATCGCCTCGTTGTAGGTTTTGGGATCATCACCATGAGCACCATTACCTATGAGGAACATTTTCCTCTACTTCCTCTGAAATAATACCTAAGTATCTTTCAGGGGGACGGGAAAACTCTTTCCGATCTACGAGGTGGAGGAGGTAGTGTTCTTATTGGCTCAACCTGATTTGGTTCCAATTGGTCCTTAGCTCGTTCTGCTTGTGAGACTTTCTCATCAAGCTTAATCTGCTTTCCAATGCCGCTATCTTGAATAAACTATTTTTCAAGAAAGATGGCATGTCGACTCACAATCACATTGTGGTCTTCTGGAATGTAGAAATAGTATCCTAATGACTCTTTAGGATATCCTATGAATCGAGCTCTAAAGGACCTAAACTCTAACTTGTCCGCTTGTTGTCTTTTGACATGAGCCGGACAACCCCAAATTCTGAGATGACTCAGACTTGGTTTCTTACCGTGCCATATCTCATACGGTGTGGTAGGAACGGTTTTAGAGGAAACCCTATTCAGTAGATAGATTGAAGTTAACAATGAATGTCCCCAAAGAAAATCAGGGAGGTCTGTGAAGCTCATCATGGATCGAACCATATCCAATAGAGTCCGATTTCTCCGTTCTGAAACCCCGTTGAGTTGAGGTGTTCCTGGTGGAGTCCATTGAGAGACTATGCCATTTTCCTTAAGATAGTCTAGGAATTCCCGGCTAAGGTATTCACCTCCTCGATCTGATCGAAGAACCTTAATGGGTTTTTCCAGTTTGTTTTTCTACTTCATGTCTGAATTCTTTGAACTTTTCAAAAGCTTCAGACTTGTGTCTCATAAGATACACACATACCCATACCTAGACAGATCATCGGTAAAGGTAATGAAGTAGACAAAATTGCCTCTAGCCGGCACATCAAATGGGCCGCACACATCAGTATGTACTAGGGCAAGGAGATCTGTGGCCCTCTCCCCATGTCCAACAAAAGGGAGTTTAGTCATTTTGCCTTGAAGACAAGATTCACAAGTTGGATATGACTCGAAAGTCAATGGACTCAATAGCCCATTTTTCTCCAATTTGTTGATCCTATCTTCTGCTATATGACCTAATCTCAGGTGCCATAGATATCTGTCGTTTGGACTATCCCTAGGTCGTTTGGCATTCACGTTTTGCTCGATAGTTAGAAACAGGTACATCAATATGTAGCTGATAAAGACCATTAATAAGGAAACCATTTGCAATTTTATTTCTTTCATAAAGAATGTTACAATGGTCCTTAAAGAAGGTGAATCACATAACCTTCTTGTGCTAAGCATGAAACAGAAATCAAATTCCTGCTAGCTGCAGGCACATAATAACAGTCTTTTAAAAACTAAGTCTAAACCAGATGGTAATCGAAGAGGGTATGTTCCCACGGCTACTGCAGCAACTCTTGCTCCATTACCGATGCGTAGGATCATGTCTCCATCCCTCAGCCTCCTGCTATCCTCAAGACCCTGCATAGAAGTGCACAGATGAGCACTAGAACCAGAGTCAAGCACCCAACTGGATGCAGAAGAAACCGTAAGGTTAGACTCAATTAACGAGCATACCTCCAGAAGGACCTTCCTTCTTGTTCTTCAGGGTGGCCAGGTAAGTAGGGCAGTTCCGCTTCCAATGGCCGTCGCTGTTGCAATGGAAACACTTTCCTTTGCCATCGACCTTCTTCTTCGGTTCTGCCTTCTTCTTCTTTGATCCTTCCACCTTTTGCTTTTTCACAGACTTCTTTTTCTTTCCATAAGACTTTCTTTTGGAAGAAGTCCGTTCCATAGCAAGAACTGAGCCTTTAGAACCTTTCATAGAAAGCTCAGCGGTAACCAGCATATTCATTAACTTCGGCCAAGGAATTTTGAAGTTTATGCATGTGGTAATTCATGATGAATTGCCCATATGCATCAGTCAAGGATTGCAGAATAATATCGTTCTGCAGGTCCAAGTCCAACTTCACACCGAGCTTCTCAAGCTCTTCCATGTCCTTGATCATTGTCAGACAGTGATCTTGGACTGACTGCCCATCACGCATCTTAGCCTTAAAAAGTCATTTCGTGACTTGATATTTGGCTGCGCGACTCTGTTCACCAAACATCTCCTGCAGGTGAGCCAACATTTGGCGAGCAGTCCCGATATCTTCATGTTGGCGCTGGAGCTCATCAGACATCGAGCCCAACATGTAATATCTGGCCTTATTATCTTCGTCAATCCATTTTTTCCAGAGACGCTCTCTGTTCAGTGGATGGACGAGCTGGTAAGGTGGGAGGGTCCTGGTCCAAAACATGTGGTTAACTTCTCTGAACCCAAAACAATTTTGTAGTTCCTGAGCCAATCTTTATAATTGGGTCCAGTCAGTCTATGTGTGTCCAGGATACGTGCCAATGGGTTGGACGCAGACATTTTTCCTGTAGAGAGTCAAAGATTCTAGTTAGATACTGTAATTTTGACTTGACCAATTTGTTTAGGGATTTTATTTTTAAACAAATTAGCTCCCACTATTTTCTCGGATCCCTACACTCCCTCTGTAGAGATGCGAAAAATCTCCACGATTAATGATTTCTAGTGGGTGGTGCGGTCTCACCAACTGACTCATCACCTCACCTAACAGTTATTGGTGATGGGTTAGCCAATGAGTGAACAACTCTTGTTCAATGATTCTCTAATCATGGTGCACCCAAACTTGGTCTCTAATTCATGAATCTCACCGTATCCGGAATATTGATCCACTCCTTAGTTAAGTCAGACCCACCATTTGCATAGACTGGGTTCCTAATTGAGTCTCTCACCGTATCCAGAAATATTGAGCCCAACTCATCCTCCAGCCCATAGCATCCAATGCCTAATAGACATGGTTGCATCTTCCCGGTGCAACTGAGCCACTGTATCCAGCCGAGAACAATCAACCCCGGGAAGGGCCCGCACATCTACAATGGTGGAAGACCTCAGACTTAATCTTTTCTTAGGGAGAATTGATTCAGGTCTCATTAAACTAGACTTGGCTTAGTCATAACAATTATGACTAACCTAGTGGCATGGGTTAGCTCGGATTATTGACCACCTCAGATCAGAACTGTGTCAACAGATATGGCCAGGTAAGTGAGACCGGTGGAAGGAATATGCCATTAACTCGCACAAGAACGCATTCAGGTCGAGTAGCTTCCAATTAAAAACCAGTCGGTCGTCTGTGCCAAACTTACCTTAGACACCAAATTGTTGAGTCAGAACCAATTGGGTTAGCCTACAATCCAGACTCTAACCTCTGAGCCTAATTAGGTCTTGCTTGATCGTGACTCGATCTTGACCCAGACTTAATCCTATTAGGCTGGTCAATTTAAGCATTGTTGATCCCATCTAACCAACTCTTGATTCGGTTTGATCAACCGCTTAGACCTAATTGAGCTACCCAAGCCCGAACCCAGTATTATGAATATGTCTTAGATCTGAAATTCTCAATTTTAGACCTAATTAATATTCCATAAACTTAATTCTTAATTAAGTTGGGTTCATAAACAAAATATGCACAATAAATCCTAGGGTTTCAGGATCTAGGGTTTTGCAGAAAGTAAGTTTTGGGTTTCTGATTAAGGACGAACACGCAGCACCCCTACACGTCATAAGAACACCCCATCGAATGGGAAGAGAGGGCCTTTAAACCCTTCTTCGTTCTTATGACCGGACGGCCAAGAGGAACGCCTTAATCAGGAACATGTCAATACTACAAAACAGTATCAGATCTATATCATATATCTCATATACAAATTAGATCTAATCATGGCATATTTTGCATACATCTCATGTATCAAAATCATGCATGTTTTTAGATCTAAATTATCTCATAATAATCTAAAAAATTAGATTTAAATTGATCTAATCAAAATAAATTCTAATCTAGACAATTATGTAGAACTATTCTACAACTAGTCTAGACATGCATCTAATCATATCTCATATATGATATTTAAAATTAAATAATTTTTATTTGCTATTTATCAGATGTTATTATAACACTTATAATATCAAAAAATAGTAAATAAGAAGATCTAAAATATGATTTAATCAGATTAAATCAAAGACATGCAAAACTATTCTATAGAACTATTCTATTCTAGAACTAGTCATGCATATCTTCATGTTCTTAGATCCAAATCATTTAATTTTAATTTTTCTGATTTCAGATCTGATCACATCTCATGTGACATCTGAAATCACTTTATTTTCTAATTAAAATAAAATTAAAATCAGATCTAAATAATTTTAGAACCATGGCTCTGATACCAGTTGAAGGGAAATCCTGATTTCCCGGTCCAGGTTCGTTCAGATCTGATTAGATCAAGAGATATATTTCAAAAATTTTCTCTTGATCTCAATCAGATCTTGATATGTTTCAGATCTGATTCTTATTATTTTAATAAATAAAATAAAATAAGATAAATTAAATCAAATTTAATTTACCTGATTTGGGTAATCCTATTACCCTGTAGATGATCCTGATTGCAGCGGAAGGTTCTGGATCTTAGCCACGCAAGCGCCTGGCCTCTACCGGTATCCACTCGGGTTGGATCTGGAGATCCTCTTCTTCTCTATCACACCTCCAAAAATCAGATCTGGATCTGATCTGGAGGATCTTCAAAACTCTTTTGAAGATCTGCAGTCGTCCTTTTGCAGCAGCGCAGCCTTCTTGCTTTTGATCGCCTTTCCTTGATCTGAATCGCACCAACCTAAGTCCAAAACACCTTTTGGACGTGGAGAGCAAGGGGAGAAGAGAGTATGGCATGGAGAAGGAGGGGAGAGGCAGCCTTGGGGCGTGGGGGAAATCTCTAATTGAATTCACTTTAGATTAGGGTTGGGCGCAGGGTCTTATTTATAGACCTCTTGTGATCCAACTCCTCTTCCTCTCAACCAATCACAACCCTTTGTTGAAATCAGATCTAAATCTGATTGGTTGGAATAGAGACCCCTGGATTCCTCCTTAGAGGGTGCCTAAGACCAGTCAAACTGGATTCTTAGTAGAACTCTGATTGGAATCCAAAAGGGAGGTGGAGTCCTTGTCCAACAAGGACTCCTAGGCGCCTCCTACTTGGGCTCACGCCACCCTTGGCGTGCGCCCTTCTCCTTGCCAGGTTCTGGCAGGGGGACAGGCCCCCACCAGCTCTCCAATAGGTGCATGACATGTGGTCAAAAGTCAAAGGGTCAATGGTCAACGTTTGACCAGTCAAAGGTAGACTTTTGACCAAAGTCAAAGAACAAGAAATGGCAGGTGACCAAAAATGGCAGGTAATGTCTTACAAATAAGACAACCTATTCTGACTTGGACAACCTCCAGTCAGACCATATGAAGGCCTCTGATTGAGCACAAACTCCTTTGGCTCAGTCAGGACAACTTATTTATGATAGTAAAAGAAGAACGTTAGGTTCAATCGAGTGCTAGCACGATTTCCTTGAACCTAATTGAATCTCATTCAGATCAATTGAACTAGATCAGTTCAATTGATGATCACCAGATTCAAACCCTTGTTTGTGTGACCCAGTTAGGTTCAGTTCTGTATGGTAATGGGATATGTCATGATCTCTATCATAGACATCATCGAAACTCCTTTCGATGGATCAGAACTCTTCTGATTCGAACAGCTAGAATGATCGATCATCTAAATCATTCTAATTGCTCCCAAAATCCACCAGTGACACCTAGCAGTATATGGTGGCAACCCATCAGAGCTGAATGCGAACCTCTTGGTGCAGCTACCTGTGTGATTAAGTTCTTCTATCTTGAGCCCCGATCAGATTAGGGTTAAGGTGAACTCGTCAAACCCTAGTCTCTGTCATATGATGTAATCATTCGATTCGAGTCCAATGTGAAAATCTAAATAGAAACTCTTTCTATTATTTCACTCTTGCCATGGCCATGGGCTTTCAGGACTTGATTCTCATGATCATCATAGGGCTACTCCTCTACCACCGAGGTAGATAGATTCCATCTTGATGCAATCCAGTTCCTACAATGAACATGTCTATAGCCAACATACACCTCAGGGTTCCATATGGCTAGGAGACCGAGTAATGGTGTAGTCAAACTATAACACCCTCAAGGTGAACTGCCGATGCATCTCAGGTCAAAGAACCAGACACACTACTGCAGCATCGAGTCAGTCATTGACGAGAAGGTAGACTTCCTAATGACTACTCGAGGTGGTCACGCTCAGTGCCCTCGTTCTCTAACGAGTACTTGTACTCTCACTCCGGTGTCTCCACACCGTAGACTCAAGACTCATCTACTAAAGAGAAGCGATCGTACACCAACCTTCCGGATCAATCACCATCCTCGTGATGATCCTATGGTCGGGAGCTGTTTATGAGTTAATAATGATTATTCATGTCTTAAATTTTCAACTCTTGAAAATATGAATTATCATTACCATTAACTCAAAGGATGTATCACAGACACTAAATACACATGTGTGATAGAAAATAACCCATTTCATTAATTATAGTCAAAATTACAATTTTGCCCCTAGAAGTGTATTACAAGTGTCAGCCAATTCTGGCTTCTAGGGCACATATATCTAACAGGTTGAACACTGCTTGCCCTTCTTCCAAATCCTCATAAAATTGAAAGATTTTCACTAGACTTAGGAATGAAAAAAGACGTTCGACGAGCTCAAAAACTACCTCGGCTTGCCCACTACTAGCCAAATCCAAATCTGGAGAGGAGCTATTTCTCTATCTCGTGGTCTCCCCTATGGCGCTAGCGGTAGTCTTGATCAAAGAAGAGATGAAAGTGCAGCGACTAGTCTACTACATAAGCCAGATCCTAAGAAATGCTGAGATCAGGTATACAAAGTTGAAAAATTGACTTATGCTCTTCTAATTGCAGTAAGGAGACTTCGGCCTTACTTTCAAGGACATGCTATAACACTCCTCACTGACCAGCCAATCCGAGCGATCCTTCATCAAACAGATGCTTCTGAAAGAATTGCAAAATGGACCATGCACAGAGGAACTACAACCCATCTTGTAGGTTGGCCAAGAGCCCTGCTAGATTGACCCGCTGACCACTTATCTTAAGGACGGGATTCTTCCTTGTGACCTGAAAGAGGCTCGAAAGTTGAAAAACCAAGCCTCCTGATATATTTTTTATGAGAATAAGCTATATAAAAGGTTGTATTTCCTGCCATTATTGAGGTGCCTCTGACCCTCTAAGGCCAATTTCGCACTATCAAAAGTGCACGAGGGATTTTGTGGGAGCCATCTAGGTGTCAGATCTCTATCTCATAAGTTGCTCTGACAAGTGTATTACTGGCCGACCATGCATGGTGATTGTGTAGATTACATCAGAGGATGTGACCGCTGCCAAAGGAAAGCAAATGTCCAAAGGCAACCAGCCACTGAGCTTGCCCCGTTGAGTGCTCCTTGGCTGTTTGCATAGTGGGGAATGGATATTCTTGGATCCTTCCCAATGGCATCTGGATAATGAAAGTTTCTCCTAGTCACCATCGATTATTTCACTAAATGGATCAAGGCCGAACCACTAGCGAAGATTATCGAAGCCAAGGTGTAGGACTTCGTTTGGAAGTCGATCGCCTTTAGATTTGGACTATCTTGAACTATCATAACAGACAATGGTCGATAATTCATCAAAGCGAGGTTCGTCGAATTCTGTGAAGGTCTAAATATCTTCCACCACTTTATGTCAGTAGCTAATCCACAAGCAAATGAGAAAGCTGAAGTGACCAATCGGATCCTATTGCAAGGCATCAAGACAAGACTCGAAAGAGCAAAAGGGGCCTGGGTAGATGAACTTTATCATGTTCTGTGGGCATACCATACTATCCAAATACTGCCGATTGGAGAAACACTGTTCGTCTTAGCTTTTGGAACAGAGGTAGTCATCCCAATTGAACTTAATCTTCCATCGACGTGGGTAGTAGCTTTCAATGAGCAGCATAACCCGCAAGACCTCAGAGCCAACCTTGACCTACTAGAAAGAAAAAGAGAGGAAGCCCAAGTTTGGATGGCAGCTTACAAGTGAAGGGTGGCCCAATACTATAACTCCAATGTCAGAGATAAAATGTTTAGAGTGGGGGACTTAGTGCTTCGGCAAGCCACCATCTCTCAGCCTCAGAGCCAGAGAAAGCTTGTCCTAAATTAGGAAGGACCCTATGAGGTCACAGAAGTCATCCGACTCGGGACATACTACTTGAAGGAACTCAGAGGGGCAGACCTACCTTGACCATGAAATTTGAAAAATCTACGAATATATTACCGATGATTTGATTACAATGAAATTCTCTTACTTCAACATCCTAATTTTTACTGTATATCGATAATAATGGGGGACTACCCTCCGAACTTAATCTCACGATAAATACAGTCATGTTAGGAATAGGAGGAGAACCTCGTCCTAACATGAGGAAAGTCGAAGGCTTCATTCATTTTAGATGAGATAAGGGAAGAGGCCCTGACAATGGCCCTAATATGCTCCTACAGCATGTTAGAAATAGGAGGAGAACCTCATCCTAACATGAGCAAAATTGATGGCCTCATTCATTTTAGACGAGATGAGGGGAGAGGCCCTGACAATGGTCCTAATGTGCCCCTACAATCCGTTAGGAACAGGAGGAGAACCTCATCCTAACATGAGCAAAGTCAAAGGCCTTGTTCATTTTAGATGAGATGAATGGGGAGGCCCTGACAATGGCCCTAATATGCCCCTACAGCCTATTAGAAATAGGAGAATAACCTTATCCTAATATATAAACAAAGTCGAAGGCCTCGTTCGTTTTAGATGAGATGAGGGGAGAGGCCCTGACAACGGCCTTAATGTGCCCCAATAGCCCATTAGGAATAGGAGGAGAACCTCATTCTAACATGAGCAAAGTCGAAGGTCTCGTTCATTTCAGATGAGAAGAGGGGAGAGGCCCTAACATCGGCCCTAATATGCCCCTATGGCCTCGTTAGGAGCAGCAGAAGAACTTCATCCTAATAAGAGTTAAAAAAAAAAGATAGAAGGATTAAAGGCGAGCATTGCATCCACATGAGGCAACGACGGACAAGGGATCAACAAGATCGATTGAGCATTCCATCCACATGAGGCAACAACAGACAAGGTATTATTTTATTACAAATTAAATTTATAACAAGTAGGATGAAAGTTGACCAAATCGACTACATATTATAAGGAAGCAAATGTGGTAGGGATCAGCAAGATCAATTAAAAAAAAGATAGAAGGATTGAAGGCGAGCATTGCATCCACATGAGGCAATGACGGACAAGGTATTATTTTATTATGAAGTTTAAATTTATTACAATTAGGATGAAGGTCGGCCAAAGTGACTACATATTATAAGGAAGCTAACATGGCAAGGATCAGCAAGATCGATTACCAAAAAAGAAAGAGAGAAGGGTCGAAGGCGAGCATTGCATTCACATGAGGCAACGACGGACAAGGTATTATTTTATTATAAGTTTAAATTTATTATAAGTAGGTTGAAGGTCAGCCAAACTGACTACATATTACAAGAAAGCCAACGTATCAGGGACCGGCAAGGCCGATTACAAAAAAAAAATAATATATAAAAGGAGGCGAAGCCATAAGACAGACTGAACTCCTCAGGCTTTGGGTCTTGATTTTAGCCATCACCAAGGCTTGCTTCAATCTAACGATTTCCTCCTCAAGTTCTTTTTTTTTATACAAATTGTCTATGTACACTCTATTAATATGCCCAAACTGGCCCTCGAGCTCCCACCGCCACCTCCTTTGGACCTCGGCCTCAGCCTTCGCATCCTGGATGGCTTGATGCTCACAAATCAATTGAAGCTTCAACTGCTAAACTTCGACTTTCTCTACCCCAAAAGTCTTTGAAAGCTCGCTGACGATATTCTTCAAGGAGGCAATATCCTCCAACTCTTCACTAGAGAAAGCCCACCGACCATCAGCCAGTTGTTGCTGGAGATGGCTCACCTCTCTATTAGTTGCCCAAAGCTCATGCTCGAGCCTGGTCACCTTCTTCGACCAAGTTAGCTTATACTCATTATGCCAGGCTTCAGCATCGTGAAGCTGCTTATGAAGTTTGGAGAACCTCTTAGACTAGTCCTAATCGTACCGGGCCCTGTCAGTAGACCATGACAAAGTTTCCTCTAGCAGTTGAATTTTTTTCTTCGCCATCGTAAGGTCGATCTCAAGGGAGCTGATCTTTGCCATTAACTCCCAAGACTTGTTGCTGGTGCTTCTTCTCAGTTTGGCCATTTTTTTCTCGAAGTTACCCTTTTGAATGCTGAAACTGGTGGAGTCCTTCCTGTGCAGGTTCCTAAGGTGGGTAACTTTGACAGTCGCCTTTCAAGCATTCTTCCTCAATTATTGAATATCATCATCAGCTTTTCTCAACTTCTTCTTCAAGCGATGAGTCTCCTTCTTCAAGCTCCTAATCAGTGGTCTAATTAGAACCCCATGGGGCAAAGGATCGACATCAACTGGAAGAGAAAAGTCATGACCTAGGTGGTCAAGAACATTCTGAACCTTGCAAACGACAACACAAAGTGTAAGGCAAGAAAAAGATTTATCTTTCATTTACTTGGAAATTTTTAAATACATCAGCATAAAAAAAAAAAAAAAAAAAAATCTACATGGTCTTCAGGAATCTAGACCTCGGACAACTCGACCATAGGAGAGGTCGGAGCATCTTCATTTGCATTCGGTCCAAGGGTAGGCTCGGGTGCTGCAGCGATGGATTCAAAAGCTTTCAGGATAGCTCCCATGGTTGAAGAAGAAGGAACGTCGATCTGGACATCTCCGACCCTAAGGGATGATGGATTGGCTCAGTTACCGGGCTCTTTCATCAAGAGATCCAAATCTATCTTGGAAAAATTCTCAGCGACCCTCCCCAGGCGGATCTGGAACCCCTCGATGAAGGCCTCTTGAGCAAAAGCTATTTTAATGTCCTCTATATCCCTAGAGGACTTGAAGCTTTCGATCGCTTGCTCCACCACCGCGCCAACCCCTTCTTGCACCTTCCTCTTTTCCTCCTCCTCCTGAGCCAAGGCAATCTTCAGGTTCATCATCTCCTCATGCTCCACCCTCAACTCTTCTCGAAGGTGCTCGACCTCGGTGGATTGAATTTTTGAAGCCACCCTCATGCTCTCAACTTCGGCCTGGGCCTTCTTGGCCTCTGCACGAGCTTCCTCAAGGGCCTTCGAGGCTTCGACCCACCTCTGACCGACCATCTTAGAGTGGGCGAAGAGATAATGCCCAAGCTATGATAGGAAACCAAGTTAAAATTAGGGAGCCCTGACTTCGAAAATGGAAAAGACCCCAAATCAAGACTATAAGAGAGAAGACTACCACAAGGTAGGTGGGGAAGGACTAGTTGAATCTCTCAACGTTGTCCTTCCACAGCATCTTCACCGCAATGTGGGAAAGAATACTCTCCTTCATGAGTGATTGGATGACTTTCTGATCATCCAAAGAAGCTTGTTCTTGGTCGGGACCCCCACTTTCGGAGCTCCCAACCCTCCTTCTGATCTTCTTATCGACAGCCCTTTTCTTCCTTTTTCCTGTAGCTTCCTCCAACTGGAGGGGAGCAGATGGAGTGACCTCTTCAAATGGGATCAGGCTCGGTACAGTAGTAGCAAGCTCGGGGTTGGGCATGGCTTAGATCGGTGCGGCATGGTTGGACACACCAATGCGGGCCTTCTTTGGAAGATCCCCGACGGGGCCACCTTTCCTCTTGAGGGATTCAAGTCCCTTGGTCAGACGGTCTCGCTCTTTAGGAGTCATCTTTGTAAAGAATAAAAATCTAAGTTAGGAAAGGTCAAAGAAAAGCCATGGTTAGGACAAAGAATACCCCACAATCGACCAAAAAAAATAAAGACTACCGACCAGATTTAGGGGACTGAGGTTGAGGTTAAACAGGATCTGCTCGTCCAAAAGATTGGGGATTAACGAAATGTTAAAATCCTTCAATATATCTATCGAACTTCGATCCTCGCTTTTTAGCTCGGGAGCTCGATGGATCGAGTCCCTTATCTCCCTTCATGGAGGAAGTCCTAACCTCAATGATGGATTTGAGATGAAGAAGAATTTCTCCTTTCAGCCATGGATGGAAGAGGGGGGCCCTTAAGTAATCCCTTCCTGCCAAATTGGGGAGACACATACCACCAATCCTTAGCAGTCTTATGGCGTTTGAAGGTAAAGAAGGTTCGAAATAAGAAAATAATAGGTCAGACGCCTACCATGGTATATAAGAAAAGAAATCCTATGATGAACCTAAAGGAGTTCGACACCATAGCAGCAAGAGAGATGTTGAGAAATCTAAACATGTTGGCCACGAAAGGGGATAAGGATAACCTAAGCCCAGCCTGAAAAGCCTCTAAATATAGGTAGGTTTGGTTGAAAGGTGGAGAGTAGGCCCTATCATTGGGTCCAGAAAGTTCGAGCTTGTATTCAGAGGGAATACCGAACTGAATCCTAGCTAATGAAAGATCGTCAGGCTTAAGTTGATAGGCAATAACTACTAATGCAAAGGAAGGAGGGGGCAACTCCGAAAGCTTGGCCTCTCTGGGAGATAGGTTTGCTAAGGCTAGAGGAGCCAAACTCCCCAAGTAGGTTGACCAGGATTCCTTGGTGGACATCTGGATCAAAGCAAAATCATAAAAAATGTTCAAAAAGCTAAGAAAATGAAGCACATAAAGCTTCTATAAAGAGACCTAAGGAGCGAAAAGCAAAAAATATAGGAATAACTTGGGAAAGGATAGCGAAGCTGACCTAAGTCGATTGAAAGAGGTAGGGAGATGGTGAAGGCCATAGAAGATAGACAGGAGAACACCTAGGATCAAAGAAAGCGGAAGAGAAAGCCTGAGCTCTCGCACGATGGAGAGAAGATAACTAGAAGAAGAGGAGGAAGAAGATTTTGGGAGAGGTAATGACTTGGGGGAAGGAAACGGGTTTAATAGCTCTAAGGATCCTAGGTGGTTATGATTGCGAATCTCCTTCGATCGGCCTATGGTCAACGCATGCCTCCTCTATTATGGCAGAGACTGGCGGTGGATGGGCCCATAATGATGCCATACCCTGGGCAGAGTTTTGGCGTAGAGCTCCAAAGGCATCTATTTGGGTTAACTCAAATTTATGAAGCTTCGATGCCGGTGTAGATGCACCAAGAAATGCCTCGCCCTAGCAAGCGTAGGAAATAGAAAGGGACTTTGGCACTCCCACTTGGTACTCCCTTCCCTTGAACTTCAAACTCGAAAGTAGGAGGACTAGTGTTGGGGATAAACCCGCTCCTGTCAAAGTTCGGCTAATACTTAATCTCGAAAGGATCCTACTCGGCAGCAGCCTCCATGGTTAAACCTTGGACTCCAATTGTCGAACTCCTTCCAGACTTCTTCTTCAGCTGGACTCCTCCAACGATCGAACTCCTTCCAGACTTCTCTTTCAATCAGACTCCTCCAGCAGTTGAACTCCTCTTGAACATTTTCTTTAGCCAGACTCCTCCAATGGTCGAACTCCTTTCAGACTTCTCCTTCAATCGGACTCCTCCAACGGTCGAACTCCTTCCAAACTTCTCCTTCAATTGGACTCTTTCAACAATTGTCGAACTCCTCCTTAACTTCTCCTTCAATTGGACTCCTCCAATGGTCGAACTCCTTCCAGACTTCTCCTTCAATCAGACTCCTCTAGCAATTGAACTCCTCCTGAATTTCTCCTTCAACCAGACTCCTCCAACGGTCGAACTCCTTTCAGACTTGTCCTTCTGCTGGACTCCTCCAATAGTCGAACTCCTTTCGGATTTTTTCTTTAGATGGACTCCTTCAGACAGCTAAACTCCCTTCGAACTTCATCCAGTAGCCC
Organism: Cocos nucifera; assembly: GCA_006176705.1. Taxonomy (NCBI): domain Eukaryota; kingdom Viridiplantae; phylum Streptophyta; class Magnoliopsida; order Arecales; family Arecaceae; genus Cocos; species Cocos nucifera. The sequence goes on along the minus strand of QRFJ01007893.1, from coordinate 40,722 downwards.
TAGAGGACCTTGGCACTCATCCTTGATATAGCCAAAAGAACCGTCAATCTCTTCCATCCGAGCTTCGACCGTTGGATCCCGATGGGCTCGCACATCACGACAACAAACACAATCCCTCGTAACAAACTCCACGTGGTCCTGAATTGCCCACTACTAGATGGTTACGACTGTCCCTATCAGCTTGTTATAGGCTCCGTATATATAAGAGACCCTTTAGATACGCTTTTGGGGATAAGCTCTCCTTCTCTTACTAAAAACTCTGCTAAAATCTCTCTATGTATTCCATTTATATTGGTCAAAAGAGTTGACTTGATTGTCGGAGAGTCTTACCGGAGCCACCACCCCAGACTTCGGACGAGACTTATTTTATAGGTCCCGATGGCATCCTCGTCCTCTCCAAATCCAGCTTCGACTTCGATGATGGCCAAATTTTGCACCAATAATTTTCAAGAATCATATGAAGTTTATTTGAACTCAAAGTAAAATTTTTAACTATCTATTTTAAATTATCAATTTCATTTTTTAAATTTAGATTCTCTTGAGTTAAGACAAGATTTTTACTTAGGATAGTTTTATTTTCTTTTAGCAAGACTTGATTTTTTAATTTTAGATCTTTGATTTTAGTTTCTAACTTCTTTAAATCATCTACTAAATCATAGAAGGCTTCTTGAAGTTCTTCGAATATAAATTCATTTGAGATTTAAGCACTTAACTCATTCTCATGTGCCATAAGGCATAGATTGGCTTGTTCATGAGCTTCTTCCTCTTCGGAGCTTGAGTCATCACTATCACTCTATATTGCCACCATAGCCTTTTTCTTGTATTTCTTGGAAACCTTTTTATGTTGAGGACATTCAGACCTAAAGTGCCCTGGCTTCTTACATTCATAGCTAATAAGGGGCTGCTCCCTATCCTTTTCCTTGCTATGCTCTCCTTTGGTAGGTAGCCTCTTCCTCATTCCTTGTTTTCTCCTCAAAAATCTCTTGAACTTTCTTATGATGAGGGCTATATCTTCATCTTTTTCTTCATCTTCCATTTCATCGAATTCCTCATCTTGTTGAGTGGTGGATTTAAGGGCTATTGTCTTCTTTTTCTTGGCATCTTCTTTTTGATGTTGTTTCATGCTTAGCTTGCGCGTCATTAGTGATCCTGGAAGCTCCTCCAAGGGAAAAATATTTAGATCTTTGGCATTTTGGATTACAGTCACTTTGACCTTTCATGTCCTTGACAAAGACCAAAGAATCTTCCTCACAAGATCACTGTTAGAATAAGACTTGCCAAGACTTTTAAGATAATTTATAATATCTATAAATCTAGTAAATATTATAGTTATTAACTCATCATGCTTCATTTTGAAAAGTTCATATTTGTGCACAAGCATGTTAATTTTGGACTCCTTAACTCGATTAGTGCCTTCATGAGTTACTTCTAACCTATTCCATATTTTCTTAGTCGATATGCATGATGAAATATGATTAAATTCATTAGCATCTAGAGCATAATGTAAAACATTCATAGCTCTTGCATTGAGTTGAGATATTTTCTTATCAATCTCATCCCATTCCTTTTCGAGTTTGATTGATTCCTCACTATCAGTTATCTTAGTGGGTGTGTGTGGTCCATTAACTATGATACTCCACATATCATAGTCAAGTGCTTGTATGAAAATTCCCATCCGAGCTTTTCAATAGATATAGTTTGTCCCATTAAAAAGTGGAGATCGATTTATGGACTACCCCTCGGCTAGAGAAATACTAACTTGGGTTGCCATAGATCTTTAGCTCTTTGATGGTTAAATCAAAGTAGGGCTAGAGCACCGAGCTCTGATACCACTTGTTGCCCAGCTATGCAACCTAAGAGGGGGGGTGAATTAGATTTTTAAAATTTTAAAGCTAATTTAAAAATATCAAGATTGAATGATGATATGCAAGATATGTGTGTGAAGCAATTTAGGTTAGAAAAAAATATAAAAAATTAAAGAGCAAGAATTTGAAATACTAAGGAAAGAAAAATAGCAAGCACACCACAAACAAGTAAGATTTATAGTGGTTCGGTGCTTTTCTTAGACCTACATCCACTCTCCAAGCTCCTACTTGAGAATTAAAATCCACTAACCATATTCAAACTGAATATACTATTGGAAACCACCAACCCTAGCTATCCCAAGCTAGAACAGTTTTTTTTTAGGTACAAGCCAATCCAATACAATCCTATTCAAAGTTAGGATCAACTTTCTCAAGTTTTGGACCTTCCTCCAAAACTTGAATCCAAATAGTAAAGCAGAGTAAAAGATTTAATGACAATCAAATACAAATTTAGCTCCCTTTGTGAGCAAATAAAATCTTAAGAATGCTTTTCACAATAATGGAGGAAGCTTCTCTAATTTTCCTCAAGGTTGTTGGAGATTTGATAGAGCTCTTGAGAGGTAGGTGAACTTGAAATGAAGGCTTTTTTGCTTGAAGATGACTTTTGCTTAGGGCTGAAATTAAATCACACCAATCTCTTATATTTTTTCCTATTTAAATCCTTTTAAATCTTCAATAGGTGGAGGAGAGAATCCTAGGTAAGATTTGTAGTCGTTGGAGACATTAAAGGAACCATTAAAACTAGCCAAAATAAGAAAAAAATAGCTATTGCAGAAAAATTTTCATTATAGGGGTCGACTCAGGGGTCGACTCATGGCATAGGGGTCAACCTCGAGGTCGACCTCTGAGATAAAATCCAAAAAAATATTCATTCTATATTTTTAGCCTTCAAAAAAGTAGAGGTTGACCCTTAGCATAGAGGCAGCATGCCAAACAGTCCTTTTTAGTAGGGGATGATCTAGGGGTCGATCCTTTTACTTCAAACTTGATTTTCGCTCAAAATAAGCATTCAAAAATCATAGGACTGGCTTTAAAGGATCAAAAATCTTCTATACTTGTTCTTGAGGCTCTTAGATCAAAACTTGATAAAATTATGATTTTGCCCCTAAAATACAAAAAATCTTTTTCCAAATCAAATTCATTAGTAATCCCCTCAAATGCTTTGTAATCATCAAAATCAATTCTTGGAGCAACGGCCGTAGAGCTCGAAGTCATCCTTTTTCAAACTCCTAATTTCTGCAGTCCCTGCAAAGATTTGTTGATATGAAAATCACAGCCGATATCCAATACCCAAGAATTTGAAATGGAAGAATTTAATGACAATATTATATGTATCTCATACATATCTTTTGGTGCAACATTTGCACCAATCTTCATGGTTACAAGGTAAGCATTGCAATTTCTCTTCTAATGGCCTACTTTGTCGTAGTAAAAATGGGTCATCTATCCGAAGGCCTTCTTCTCTTTCTTCCTCTTGTTTATACCATCTTTAGGATTCAGCCTCTTCTTTGAACCCTTTTTACCTACCTTCTTCTTAGAGAATCCATCTACAAGACGAAGAGAAGCCTTATCCTTCTTGATATGGCTTTCTGCTATTTTTAACATATTTAATAGCTCAAACAGAGAAGTATTCAGTTTGTTCATGTAATAGTTCATGATAAACTAAGCAAATAATTCCTAGAGTGATTGCAGGATCAAATCCTGACTCAGCTTTCCATCCATGACAAAATCAAATTGACCTAATCAAGTGATCAGGTCAATTACCATCAGAACATGATCTTGCATAAATGATCCTTCTACCATTCTGGCATGGAATAGTTGCTTATATATCTCATATCTAGCAGTCCTACTCTATTCTCCAAATAGCTCTTTTAGATTGAGCAATATGGACTAAGTATTCATGCTATCATGCTACCTCTATAATTTATTACTCATAGAGGCGAGTATGATGCATTTGACAGCCAAAGAATCATTTTTCCACATCTTATATATGGATTTATCTTTCTCTATGGCATCTTCCCCAAACAACTCAGGGTCAGAAGCATTGAGGATATAGAAGAGTTTCTCCTGATTAAGTATTATTTTAAGATTTCTCAACTAGTCCACATAATTAGGACCAGTCAACTTATTTGAATCTAAAATTGAATGCAGTGAAAGTGAAGAATTCATTTTCATCTATATAATAAAGAACATTACATAAGCAAACAACTAATGATGACATATACAATTAAATTAGGATTTTAATTTTATGGTGTTTCCCATTATTTTATCGAAAATCATAACCCTCCAGTATGATAATCGAGAAAACCTTATTAGTTTTCTTAGTGGGATTGAGATCCTAATTTCTTATAAAAAATCATATGGTTGTACAACAAACCTTTTATAAGTTCAAAGGTAGAAACTCTTTCCAATTGCATCTTATGTAATTCTCAATATAACCCTGACCTTTAAAATATTAATAGCCTTCTGTTTACACAATAAACTATAATATTTTAGTTAAGTAGGACCCTTCATTTTCATACAGTCAAAATAGAATATAACTGCTCTTGTGGTTGTATAGCAAAGTAGTATATCCAAAATGTTGTAAGCATCTCAATGCACTAGATTAATATTACATCAGTTTCCATAATAGGTCTTGTGGTTACACAATAAATCTAATATGGTTCACGACATAATAACGACCTAGCATGAAAGAAGGCCTTAATATAGTGAATATAACCCTAAGAATCTCAATTTGGAATTAAATTAATCTAATCAACCAGGTAAGTGGGAGAGAGGTGGGGGTCTCCTGTTGCTTTTCTTAGACACCAATAAATTGACCAGGTCAAATAACAAAATAAATTAGAAACCACATTCTCTTTACCAATTATGAAATACTTTCTTATACACCAATTGATCAATTTGACATTCAGACTGATTCTGCTATCAATTAATTACACTATAATATAATTTTATAGAGGACTTTAATTGGTCTCTATGCATATTCTAATTTAAATCATACTAAATATATGAATATATCAATCATGATATATAACAAATAAATCAATATCTAAAATCATTCTAGGATAACCATCATTACATAGTAAATGCATGCCACTATATTAGGGCAACCTTACAGAATGATATATACATCATAATCTAATTATTATTAAACAAATATGATCACATCATATAAATAATATGCTAAATAAATTAAATATGATTATATCATATTTATAGTTATGATGTTAATATATAAACATAGCGACATATGATTTAACCTAATGATAAGTATCATAAACTCACCAATAAAAGTATTAATTTATTAATTAATTTATATTAATTTTTAAGAATTAATGATTAATTTATATATAATTTTTAAGAAATTCATATTTTTATTAATTAAAAAATTAATTAAAAAATAATAAAAATTAAAAAATAAAATTTTATAATCAATTGAAAGTGCTTATTTTTTTGATCGTAACAAAATAAGTTTGAAGCAAAATAGAGCTAAAACAGAAAATATATGAATTTCTAAAGAAATAAAATAAAAAAAATTAAATAAAAAATAACATACGGCTCAAGCCGCCACAGCGCAGCAGCTAGTGCGTCCAAACATGCCGAAACAAGCCGACCAAGCCGATGCGCCAAGCCATCCACGCTAGCTGACTCAGGCCCAGAAGCCATCAGTCGGTCTACAGCATAGTGTGGACCACCAGCTCAGCAGACACCGACGAATCAGAGCTTGCCACGTGGTGGACCTAGACCCCTAAAAGATTTACAAAAAATTTATCATGGCTCATAAGGCATTTTGGTCTTTTCATCTATCAATAAAAGGCACTGATTGGTTGCGGTGCATGATGTAGCTGGTCCATGCAGTCCATGGGAACAGTAAATGTGTGATCGTGTGGTGGTGGTTGTTTGCGGTCAAGATTGGATGGTCAAGTTTTTTTTCGATTGTTGATTTCACCCGGATCACCATTAGACAACAGCACTTGATTCCAGCTTCGATCCGATGGTCCAGAAGGCTCCCGACGGTGATCAAACTCTCAGGCGCATGATCAACAGCCTAAATTCCTCCATCAAGCGCGATCCAACGGTCAGAAATTAATCCAACTTGATCTGGGCCATTATATGTCTATTTTTGGTATTTTTGAAAGCATCGGATCACCATCCAATAGCCAGAATTAAAAGAACTCAATAGGAGCTATTTTAATCCAAATTTTACTTAGATTTCTTAATATTTTTATGATTAAAATAACCCTTAGTCCCACATTGCCTCTAGAAAAAATATCTAGCCTCTCTAGCTCTATAAAAAGGACCTCAGGCCTTCAAAAATCAACATCTCATATCAAGATAAAGCTTTGGTACAGGATGAAGCTAGGCTCTGGGTTAATGGTTGCTTCGAGGCAACTAATGCCGAGAAGAAAAGCTGGGCTTCTATACCATCTTTCCACCCATGCCGATCCAAGATCAGAGATCAGGCTATTTTATTTTATTTTATTTTTAAATTTTATGTATTTAAATTTAAAAATTTTAATTAATAAAAATTTTATTATTATACTTTAATTTTAGTTTTTTATTTTTATTATAATTTAATTTCTATATTTTAATTATTACTTTTTATTTTTCTGCAAGTAGATGCTAAGATCTAACTAGTAGATCTTAGTACCAAGTTTATTTTTCTGCATAATTTAATTTTCACTTCACAATTTTAAATTTTTGACTTCAAATTCTATTTCTAAATTTTTTTCTTTTTCTTTTAAAAAAATCAAAGACTTAAAATCTAAAAATACTACCTTCCCTATGGATTCGACCTGACTTGCTACTATCTACGTATTTTTAATTATTTTAAGAAGTCGGATTAAATTGATAAATATGGTGTCTTAACGACAACATCGCATTCCTATTAAGTTTTTGGCACCGTTGCCGAAGAAGGAACGAACATTAAATTTTTGATCTCTTTGATTTTTATATAAATAAATTATTAATAAAATTCTTATTTTCTTATAAATATTGCTTGCTAATTTTTTTATTATTTTGTAGAAAAAAAGATTAAAAAATAAAAAGAACCAGGAGTTTTGCTTAGTGAGATCAATCCTAATCCTAATCTTTTTTTTTATTTACTTTATTTTTAAATTAATTTAAAAAATATATATATCTACATAAATCTAATTAAAAATCTCATGATAAGATTAGAAATCATAACTGTTTATATCATGCATCATATTAGTTTTATTTTTATTTTTATTTTTATTTTTTTTATTTTTTTGGTGATTGTTGGAGGTAAGGTAAGCCTTTCAGAATTCAATTAGTTGCATGCATCTAGTTTAAATTGTATAGAACCCTTTGATTGAAATTTTTTTATGCATATTCATATTAAACAAAATTAAGGGCACAACCCAATTAAACAAGATAAGATGGGGATTTGATCATCCTTCCTTGGCCCATAAACAACCAACCAGCATCCTGCATTGACCTAAGTCTTTAATTTTAAAATCAATTAGACATCAACCCTAGGAACTCGAGCTTAATAGGATAAGGAACCCTAAGAGTTGAACTAGGTTAGGGTTAGTCAATTTGACTAATGTCAAGAAAAGTGGTTTAGGGATGACTGAGCCCGAAGAAAGGTGATTTTTAATTGGTTCTGTTAGCTTACCTGGCCAAGCATAATTGGTGTCTAAGACAAGCAATGGGGAGACTCTCACCGACCTTACACTTACCTGGCTAGTTGATTGGCTGATCATACACCTGAAGGGATTGAAGGTGACCTTGACAGTTAGGAGTTGTCTAGATCTAGGATAACCCTTAGTCAGGATTGATTGACCAAGTTGATTGCTAACCAACATCAAACCTAATTAAACCTAATTCTTCTCTCTCTTCTTAGTTTTAGGACTCCTTAGGACCTATTCTTTAGAACTCTTCTTTCTTTCTTCTCCTTTCTCCTCTAAAAATAAAATAAAATAAAATAAAATAAAAATTAAATTAAACTAATTAAAAAAAATATTAAAAATAATAATTAAATTAAATTAAATTAAATTAAAATTAATAAATAAAATAATTTAAAAAAATTAATTTTTAATATAATAAAATAATAATATATATATATATATATAATTCTAAAATATTCTAAAAAATTTTTGAACCATACATTAGGGTTACACTAATACATGCACGGTAGAAAATTGCTTTTTCTGATTTAATTGAATTTAATTGAATGGTTGATTCACATTAAACCTAATAATCAAATGGCTAATCTGAACTTAATAGTCTAAAAATTAGATAAAGTTGATCTTCTTGCTCAGAATTTAGATCAACTCCTAATCTTAGGTCAATAATCTTCTGAACAATTTACATCACCTTCTAATTATCATGAGATTTGTTCAATCTGTGCTAGCCTAATCCATCATGTGAGTGAATGTCCTATGACTGCACAGTTTTCATATTTTATCCAAGAACAAGTTCAAGCTGTTCAAGGATACTCCAAATTGATTAATGACCCATTTTCAAATTCATATAGTCCAGATTGGAGTAACTTTAATTTTTCTTGGACATCCCAACAGACTCAGACTCAGACCCAAATTTCACCTATGCAAAATTATCAAAATAGATCCCAATACCAAAATTATGCCTATAATAATGGTCAGCCTAGTCAATTTATCCAGCCACCATATTACAATCAGCCCTCATACCCACCTCCTCAATAGACCAATCTAGCCGACGATAAATTCAATTAACTTTAATAATTAATTCTAAGCCATCAACAATCAATCGTCAGGCTAGAAGCTCAAATAGGATAATTAGTTGAGTCTATCACGAGGAGAGAACTAAATCAACTATCGAGCCTATCAATTTCAAATAATCCACCTAATGTCCACCAACCACCTGGACCAAATTATCAATTTAATATCTCACTTAAGAATCCCTAATTTGAGAATGCCAAAGTAATTTCTGAACTTAAAAGCTATAGGATTCTTATGGACCCATACCAAAACCAGGTGAGAGAGGCTAGTACTGATGCTAGCCAAAATAAAAATTTAGAGAAACTGGTTAGCACTTAGACTAACCACATAGAAGAACCTAAGTCAGGAATTAGTACTGATGCTACATTCAGTTTAAATGAGATAGAAATAGGAAGAAAGAGAATAGATGATTTACCCGAGACTTATAAACCAAATGTCTTATTCCTTTCAACCCTAGAAGCCGGTTCTTCTTACAAAAATCAAAAGGCATGTAATGAAATATCAATAGAGTTATTTAAGCAACATCACATTAATTTACCTCTAGAATTAAAACCATCTTTAATCACCATTCCAGCACCCATTGAATCAATCTGAACTCCTAATATAAAAACTCAATTTATGAGCATTATAGAAGAACAAATAGAAGAAATTCTTAATAAACATGGGTTTGAGAATGGGGTCAAAAATTATGTCCCTAAAATTAATAATGAATATATCAATAATGGAATTATAAATCAACTTTCTAAGATTGGCAATCAAAAACCATTGAAATTTGTCAATCCAATATAAGACATAGGATAGTGAGCTGCATTATATCTGGCTGAAGACGGTAAACTTAGCACTTGTTAGGAGGCAACCCAATATTTAGTTTTTATCTAATTTATCTTTTTAATTTATTTTCTTTTTAGGATAATTTGAATAAGCTAGAGGGAGAGCCCAAATTTTCAAAGGCATGTGCTGGATCAAAAATATAGTCAGGTGTATTCTTCCATATTCTTTATTACACCCTTTATTTTTTCTTCTCCATTGAGGATAATGTCGATTAAGTTAGGGAGGGAAGAAAAATAATTTTTTTTAAAATTTTAAGTCCTTAAAAAAGTTAGTATTTAGTATTTAGACACCTGATTATGCTTAAGAATCGAATTAAACTAAGCATTTTTAAAAGAAAATTGATACATAGTTTAGAGAATCTGTGAGATATTGAGGAATCAAGTATTAAGAAAATTCAATAAAGAGTTAAGTCTAGAACATAAAAAGTTTTTTCTTGAAGCATTTCTAATTATTTCTACTAGCATCAAAGAAAAGTCTACTTTCTATAGGCTTGTGTAGGATAACTATACGTTTCTTCATATAATAAATTTATTTTAATAAAATAGTTTTCATGTACTTCTCACTGAGTAACTAAGCCTCTTTGCCTAAGCAAGCATTGAGTTTCACATCAAAAAATGGGAAGGACAAAGAAGCTCGTTGTAAAGCTAGTCTTAACTCATAGCCTATTTAATTCGAGCTAATAAGCCCAAGGGGTATTCTATACCTAGTACCCTAAAGCCAACTAGTTTGGGAGTCATTGGCCCAAGACTCGCTACATGGATCAAATAGAAAGCTTAAGGGGTTAAGACACTCAATAGTGGTACAACGTTAAAAAAAAAAATACATTGGTTTCCCACCAAGTAACCGAATTCCGTTGCCTAAGTAAGCAATGATATTTGTATCAAAAAGTGGGCAATATAAAAATAAAAATCAATAAATGAAGGACGAAAGTAGTAATACACTTATCTATATGAAAGTTTAGATAAATCAGAGATGAAGGTGGGATAATTTAGAAAAAGTTCAGAAAAATTTAATATTTTTTACTTAACTTTTTTATTGATAAGCATTAATATTTCAATGATATGTCTCACTTAAGCTCTACTGAATATCAATGGCCATTTTGAAAATTGCTTAAGTAAAATTCAAAACTCTAAAGTTAAAAAATATTTAAAACTAAATTCTTTGTTTACTCGAGGACGAGCAAAGCTTAAGTTGGAGTATGTGATAAGTACCATAAATTTACCTTAAAAATATTAATTTATTAATTAATTTATATTAATTTTTAGAAATTAATGATAAATTTATAGATAATTTTTAAGAAATTCATATTTTTATTAATTAAAAAATTAATTAAAAAGTAATAAAAATTAAAAAATAAAATTTTATGATCAATAGAAAGAGCTCATTTTTTTGATTATAACGAAATAAGTTTGAAGCAAAACAAAGCTAAAATGGAAAAGATATGAATTTCTAAAGAAATAAAATAAAAAAATTTAAATGAAAAATAACATACGGCTCAAGCCGCCATGCCGCAGTAGTCGGTGCGTCCAAACGCACTGAGCCAAGTTGACCAAGTCGGCACACCAAGCCATCCATGCTAGCCAACTCAAGCCCAAAAGCCATCAGTCGATCTATAGCACAATATGGATCGCCAGCTCAACAGACATCGATGAATCAGAGCTTACCACGTGGTGGACCTAGACCCCTAAAGAATTTGTAGAAAATTCATCGTGGCTCATAGGGCATTTTGGTCTTTTCATCTATCAGTAAAAGGCACTGATTGATTGTGGTGCATGATGTAGCTGATCCACGCGGTCCATGGGAATAGTAAATGTGCGATCGTGCGGTGGTGGTTGTTTACGATCAAGATCAGATGGTCAAGTTTTTTTTCGATTGCTGATTTCACTCGGATCACCATCGGATGGCAGTGCTTGATTCCAACTTCGATCTGACGGTCCAAAAGGCTCCCGACGGTGACCAAACTCTCAGGCGCATGATCAACAGCCTAAATTCCTCCATCAAGCATGATCCAATGATCAGAAATTAATCCGACTTGATCTGGGCCATTACACATCCATTTTTGATATTTTTGGAAGTATCGGATCACCATCCAACGGCCAGAATTAAAAGAACTTAACTGGGGATATTTTAATTCGAATTTCACTTAGATTTCTTCCTATTTTTATGATTAAAACAACCCTTAGTTCCACATTGCCTCCAAAAAAAAATATCTAGCCTCCCTAGCTCTATAAAAAGGACCTCAGGCCTTCAAAAATCAACATCTCAGATCAAGGTGAAGCTTTGGTACAGGATGAAGCTAGGCTCTGGATTAATGGCTGCTTTGAGGCAACTGGTGCCGAGAGGAAAAGCTGGGCTTCTACACCATCTTTCCACCCATGTCGATCTAAGATCAGAGATTAGGCTATTTTATTTTATTTTTTTTAAATTTTATGTATTTAAATTCTAAAATTTTAATTAATAAAAATTTTATTTTTGTACTTTAATTTTTGCTTTTTATTTTTATTGTAATTTAGTTTCTATATTTTAATTATTACTTTTTATTTTTCTGTAAGTAGATGCTAAGATCTAATTAGTAGATCTTAGTACCAAATTTTTTTCTGTATAATTTAATTTCCATTTCATAATTTTAAATTTCTGACTTCAAATTTTATTTCTAAATCTTTTTTTTTCTTTTAAGAAAATTAAAGACTTCAAATCTAAAAAGACTACCTTCCCTGTGAATTCGATCCAACTCACTACTATCTATGTATTTTTAATTATTTTAAGAAGTTGGATTAAACTGATAAACATAGTGTCTTAACGACAACATTGCGTTCCTATCACCTAACAAGACTTGCTATGATACCACTATAGGGTTTGGTGTACAGGATGAAAGTATGGATTTTAAAATAAAAAATATGAAATCATAAAATCAAACCTAAGTCTTGGGATCATCTTATTAGAATTTAAATCATGTCATATATATTTATAACTTAAATTAGGATATTAAAATATATCTCTAATCGCTTAATCCTAACTTGACCCTAATTGCCGGCAGTAGTCCGTCAGGGGTTCCACCAGGTGCCCATGTGTTCACCTTCCAAAATTGATTCACACGGAGACTTGATCAAAATACCAGCACCTTTAATTATTTTAATTAAAATTTTTATGATAAAAATTTTAATTATTTGGGCAGAACCTTCCCTAGCATTTGATGTCACCCTTCTAGCCTATCCTTTCTTATCTTTCTTTTCTTCTTGTCTTTCTTTACTATCTTCCCAAGTCCTTGTCCTAAAGCAGACCTTTTATCCTTAATTAGAACTTGTCTTAACAAGAGAAGAAAGAAAAAAATTGGACAACTAGGAACAGTGGTAAGAAAGAAAGAAGAGTTTTGAATGACTTGGACTCTCGAAGTGCACCCCTATTTATAATGTACGTAGGGGTGCTTCCTAAAAATCTCATGCCCTCTCCTCAGCCTCATCTCGTGCCCAATCATAGATCTCATGCCCCATATGATTTTTATGCCATGTGAAATTTTGTAGACTTAGTCCAAGAGGTGCCTTAAAGTAGAAGGATTCTTTGGACTAATTGTACATAGTTTCTACGAAGAGTCATAAAACTATTAGAAGAGAAGGACTGATTACATGCATGTATTTCAAAACTATTTTAAAATTATAGCAGAATAAAATAGATTAACTATTTTATCATGCATTAAATTAGATCCAAAAGCTTCCCTAATATGGATTTAAGAAACATAAAATTCAAAATTAATTTATGAGATCAGATCTCATACCTTATCATGGGTCAAAGAACTCCGCAGTCGATGATCGAATCTTGACAGGTTCTTGAAGCCACGCAGATGCCCAGTCTCTATAGGTATCCACATGAGATCCGATCTAATCCTAGACTTATCTATCTCCATATGATGCTAGCTCTCTTGTAGAGATGATCTATTGATGATTGATTAGAACCTTCTTCAGATCTAGAAGATGATCTTCATTGAAGAAGCAGTGGAGGTAGAAGAAAAAATAGTAGCAGCGCAGCTTTCTTCATTGGAGTGTCACGTCCTGTACCAATGGAGTTTTTCTTTCAAACATTGAAGGAAGGATGCCAATAAGTTCCTCTCTCACTCTAGTGGCTGGCCAAATTTCGTTAAAATCAAAAAGACCTCTTAGAGGTGTCCCAAAGATAGATCTTTTAAGGGGGTGCCTAAAAGAGTCCTGATAGAGTCAAACTCTATCAAACATTCAAATTAAAATTTAAATTCAAACCAAAACTCATCCATATCCAAATGAGAGGATAAGTGGTCGACCAAGAGATGAAAAAAATATGAAAAACCTCATGCAAATCTAAAATTTGCATGAGAAGAGAAGGGCCATGGATAAAGGGTGGCGCATGGAAGTGTCCTTCACAAAATGGACTCTAGGGTTTTGGATTGAGCCTCAAACCAAAAATAATTTGATTTAAACCCAAACACCTAATTAAATATAATCTAATTAGATCTCTAATCAGATTAAATTTTAATCTAATTTAAATTTAACTAAACCCAAATTTAGATCAATTTAGAAATTGATTCCATGATAATTGAGTCATCTCATAACTCAATCAAACCAAACCCAATTCATGTCAAACTGAATCCAATTTAATTAGACTTGATTTAAAACTTATTTCTCAATCTAATTGAGTCTAATTAATAATCAAATTACTAATTTATGCTTTTTGAGTTAATTATCAATCGTATTGATAATTATATCCTTAACGATTCACAATCATCGATCAATCATCGGATCCGACAGAAATCTCTTTTGTGTGTGATCCCATAGGTTCTATTCTATCTAGTAGTGAGATACATTATAATCTCTATCATAACATCATCAAAACTTCTTTTGATGTGTTGGATCAATTCTAACACTATCCATTGAGAATCATCGATCATCAAGATGATGCTTATGGGTCCCATAATCCACCAATGACACCTAGCGGTATGCAATGGCAACCTAGTAGAATGAAAGTATGAATCTCTAGGTATAGTTATCATATGATTCTATTCTTCTATCAAAAATCTCTACTTGATGGAGGTCATGGACAACTCATCAAATCCCATCGTCAATCACATTAAAGATAGGCTTGATTTGAATTCTCTTGTGAATCTCATGAAAACTCCTTTCCAATATTCATCTTGCTTTGGCCAAAGACTTAGCGAACTCAGTCTCGCGAATCACATAGGATTATTCCTTTTCTACTAAGGTCAATAGATTCCATCTAAGGACATCCTACTCTCAACAGTGAACCTAAACCCACCATGACCAACATACATAGCAAGGACCCAAATGACTAGGGATCAAGTAGACGTGCAGTCAAACTATAGCAGCCTCACTATAAATAGCCAATGCACCATAGGTCAAAGAACTAGTCACACCACTGCAGCATTGAGAATACCACTGATAAGTGAATAGACATCCAAGTTATTTCTCGTAACGATCACGCTTAGTGCAAGTTGTTCTCTAACAACCACCTACATTGTCATCCTAGTATTACCATACTACAGACTCGAGACTCATCTGTCCATGAAGAATGTGATCATGCACTAATCTAACTGGATCAATCACTATCCTACATGATGATCCTCTAATTGGAAATATTTAGAAATTAACCACTAATAGTGTATATCTCAAATTCTCAACATCTTGAGAATATGCAAAATCATCTTTATTAATTTCTAGGATAAATCATGGACACATAAACATGACTGAAAATAAAAATGCACTTTATTAATAATAAAAGTTTTACAAGTTCAAATATAAGCCCTGATAAATAAATGTGTCAGCCAATAATTAGCTTTCTAAGGCACACATCTAACGAACTCCCACTTGACCTAAAGCCAATTAGCCATAAACCTATGACCCATCTTTTTAGGGTCAGCTTTAGTCTTCTGCTGGCTTAGAGGCTTTGTCAGTGGATCCATCACATTCTACATGAAGTCGACTCTTTACACCTCGACGAACTGCTTCTCGACATATTCACATATAATATGGAATCGCCATTCAATGTGCTTGGACTTTTGATAAAACCTGGGCTCCTTAGCAACTGTTATGGCACCATTATTGTCGCAGTGAGTGCAATGGCATCTGATGACATCACATCCAACTTTACAATGAATTTTTTGAACCAGAAGGCTTCCTTAGTAGCTTCAGAGGCAACGATGTATTCGACTTTCATGATCAAAACTGCAATGACTAGTTGTTTGAAACTTTTCCAGCTAGCCGATCCATCATTATACAAAAAAATACACCCCGATGCAGACCTTCTATCATCGACATCGAACATGAAATCTGAATTAGTGTATTCTTCCACTTTTAGCTCTGAAACTCCTCCAAAAACCAAGAAATAATTCTTAGTTCTTCTCAAGTATTTAATAATATTTTTTACAACTATCCAGTGCTTCTTGCCTGGATTTGATTGATATCTACTCATGACACTCATGGCAAGAGCTATATCAGGTCGCGTACACAGCATGGTATATATAAGACTCCCTATAGCCAAAGTATAAGGGATCTTGCTCATACGTTGGATTTCTTTAGATGTGTCAGGACACTAGGTGTGTCAGGACACATCTTCTTCGAAAGATGAATGCCCTGCCTAAGAGGTAGGAGACCTCTCTTGGAGTTTTCCATGCTGAACTACTTCAGCACCTCCTCTATGTACATTTGCTGTGAGAGTCCAATCATTCTCTTAGACCTATCCCTATAGACCTTAATACCAAGAATGTAAGAAGCTTCTCCTAGATCTTTCATAGAGAATTCTTTTGACAACTAAACTTTGACTGATGTCAGTATGAAAATATCATTCCTAATTAGGAAGATGTCATCTATGTATAATACAAGGAATGTGACAGCACTCCCACTAACCTTTTTGTACACACAGCTCCTCATTTTTGATGAAATCAAAAGATTTGATCACATCATTAAAGCGAGTGTTCCAACTCCACAATGCTTGCTTAAGTCCAGCTTGTAGACTTTGTGATCACTATCACCGAATGTGAAACACATAGACTATTCCATATAGATATCTTCTTCTAGATATCCATTTAGGAAGGCAGTTTTTGTTGGAAAATATGCAGGATTTCATGCATAGATTTTAAAACTTTTTCAAAATATAAAGCAGTAGAAGACATAAATTAAACTATTTAATCTACAATATGTATGTAATCAAATAACAAAATCCTACATCAAGGATCTATAACATGTTATGATGCAAATATAAATCTAAAATTAAATTAATCATAAGTGGTATTGATCATATTAATACCTAGATCTAGAATAATTCTAGATCTAATCTTAGATTGCATCTAGGTCACCAAGAGATTAGATCTCTTATCTTTGAGGAGTCGAGAACTCTATGGTTGAATCCGTTGTTGCCTTTGGAGCCACACAAATATCCGACCTCTATAGGTGATCCACACGAACCTACAATACAGATCGAAGATTCGTCGAATGAAGATCCGCTTGAAGAGCAAGCTTCTCGCGGATCCCTCCTGATGGTTAATCAAATACATATCCTTCGGATCTCTAGGATACTCCAAGAGATGAAGAACATGAGGAGGAACAAGAGAAAAATCCAATCCTTTGATCTTTGAAAAATCAAAAAATAAGAACATGAAAAAATAAATCCTAAGAGAAGACAAATCTTCTCCTTCAGGACATCAATAGTTGATGTCCTGAAAATATCTCTATGCTAGAACAAGAGAAGACCTTCTCCTCTAGAATTTTTCTTAAGTTTTTAGATCTAATATTTTTTATTTTCATCATATAAAATTCTCATAAGAAATTGGAGAAGAAAGGGTTCTCCAAGAAATCCTAAGAGAAGACCTTTCTTCTCTTCTTCTTCTCTCATCAGGATATGATCAAATCATGTCCAAAAAAATAATATCATGCTCCAACAACTTGGAGCACTCATCCATACACCCAAATCCTCTCTTTCTCTCATATTTTTATCATATAAAAATCATAAATAAAATAGAAAGAGCGAAACATAAAAGAAAAATATAAGAGAAGACAATCTTCTCTTACCTTGTCTCTTCAAGACATCAACCTTTGATGTCTTAATTGAGGGCTCTTCTCCAAGAATCATGGCACCACAAATTTTCCAATCCATATCCATATTATTCTCTAATTTTTTTTAATTTCTTTAGGATTTGTCACATCCTAAAACAATCTCATAAGAGGCGTCCATCTTTTATTGCAAGACTAGGTCAAAACCTAGTCAAAGGAGGACTTCTATGGGGCGTCCAAGAGTTGGACGCCCCTCGCTTGATTTCTGGCATGTGAAACAGAAAGCCAATGCCCAAAAGAAAGAATGAAAGGGCAAAAATCAAAAGGAGGGAATGGATAGAGGTGGCACACAAGGGAGAAAGTAGTTTGGTCAAAAGGGGACTCTTGCAAGAAGGAAAGAAATCCCAACTCTTTCTTGTTTTCACCAAGTCATAACAAACTCTCAAAAAATCTGATATGTGGGCATGGATACTCCTCTTTGGCATGGAACTTCATGTAGAAAAAATCAAGAATTAAAATAATGGGTGTGGGGTCTTAGGTGCAAGAGAAAGAGAGAGAGTCCCAGTCTAACTTGGACTCCTCTTGTTTGATGAGGTCAAAATTATTTTAAACCCAATTTAAATCTTATTTAAACTAGATTAAATGCAACCCAAATAAGGATGATCCTAGTCCAACTAGGATCCCAATTAAATTAGATTAAATTAATATTTAAATCTAATTTAAATGCTAAATCAATTAGGTCCACCCAAGTCCTTGTCAAATAAGGAAATATTCTTTTCTTGCAATTGGCTTATCCAATAAACCAATTAGACTTAATCTAATTAAATCCAAACCACTTATAATTGAATCTAATTCAATTATACTTGATCTTAGCCCCATTGCTCAATCAAATTGAGCCAATTAGCAATCCTATTGCTAATCAATCCTCCTACAATATTTGCATTAGGTCAAACATCAATCGCATTGAATGTTTGACCTCGAAATGATTCTCAATCATCGATTAACCATCTAATCAAGTTATAAGCTCTAATGTGTGTGATTGCATAGGTTCAAACCTATGTAGATAGCATAAGAACCGATTCCTATTCCAATTGAAGTTACCATCTAGCAATGTTTTCCGACGTCCGGATAGGTCGAATGTATGCAAAGCAACATTCTTAGAACCCTAGCCCATTGTTACCATATAATTCATCCCATTGATCAATAATGCTCAAGATGACTTTGAGTATGTTGTCAGACACTCATATAAGTCATCTCTATTGTATCTCAAAATTTTGCAAATTTTGTGACACCTAACGAGGATTACCCAAGCCTAGGTTTTGCTAAATTAAAACATAGCAAGTCATTCTCTTTCTGAAGTTAATCAGGAATGGTCAATCCTATCTTGACTCATACATCGACTTTACAAGTACTTGACTATATCCAAAATTTTTTTGAATCTATATTAGAAATATAGGTAGTCCGACACCAAAATATAGTGAGTTGCTTGCAAGTCATCATGGTGATCTCAGATCAGAGGGACATTTACACCCATTGGTCTTAGCTAGCTACTCTTGATAGTAGAGTGCTGCATTGATCACATTCAGTATAGATGTACTCCTACATCTCATCTGGATGCCATATCAGTATCTTCACTATTAGATATGTGTGCCTTAGAAGCCAGAATTGGCTGATAATTATAATACACTTCTAGGGGCAAAATTATAATTTTTGATTATAAATAATAAAATGAGTTATTTTTTGTCATAAATGTGTATTTAGTGTCTATGATACATCCCTTGAGTTAATGATAATGATAATTCATATTTTTAAGAGTTAAAAATCTAAGATATGAATTTTTGTTTATTAACTCATAAAATGCTCCTGACCGTAGGATCGTCATGAGGATGGTGATTGATCCAAAAGATTAGTATACAATCGCTTCTTTATACTAGATTAGTCTTGAGTCTATGGTGTAGAGATATTGGAGCGAGAGTATAGGTATTTGTTAGAGAACGAGGGCACTGAGTGTGACCACCTCGAGTAGTCATAAGGAAGCCTACCTTCTCATCGATGACTGACTCGAAGCTGCAGTAGTGTGTCTGGTTCTTTGACCTAAGGTGCATCGATAGTTCACCTTGAGGGTGTTATAGTTTGAATACACTATGACTCAGTCTCCTAGCCATTCGGAACCCTGAGGTGTATGTTAGCTATAGCATGTTCATTATAGGAATTGGATTGCACCAAGAGAAAATCTATCTACCTCAGTAGAAGAGGAGCAGCCCTATGATGATCATGAGAATCAAGTCCATAAGCCCATGGCCATGGTAGAGAGTGAAATAATAGAAAGAATTTCTATTAAGGTTTTCACATAGGACTTGAATCGAATGATTAGATCATTTGATAGAAATTAGGGTTTGACGAGTTTGCCTTAACCCTAAGCTGATCGGGGCTCAAGATAGAAGAACTTAATCACACAAGTAGCTACACCGAGAGGTTCATTTTTAGTTTTGATGGGTTGCCACCATATACTGCAAGGTGTCACTGGTGGATTTTGGGAGCAATTGAATGATTTAGATGATCGATCATTCCAGTTATCTTAATTAAAAGAGTTTTGATCCATCGAAAAGAGTTTTGATGATGTCGATGATGGAGATCATGACATATCCTATTACCATGCAGAACTGAACCTAACTGGGTCACATAAATAAGGGTTTGGATCTAGATATCATCAATTGGACTAACCAAGTATAATTGATTTGAATTAGATTCAATTAGGTTCAAGAAAATCATGCTAGCATACGATTGAACCTAATGTTCTCCTTTTATTATGATTAAAAGTTGTCTCAACTGAGCTAAATGTATTTGTGCTCACTTAGGTACCTTTGCTTGGCCTGACTGGAGCTTATCTAGGTTAGAAAAGGATTGTCTTAATTTATGAGATAAATTTGGGACAACACCTGCCATTTTTCGTCACCTACTAATTCTTGTCCTTTCACCTTGGTCAAAAGTTGACCTTTGACCTTTGGACATCTACTCATGTGTCATGCACTTATTAGAGAGCAGATAGGAGCTTGTACCCTTATTGGAATTTGGAAAGGAGGGGGTGCATGCCTAGGATGGCGTGCGTCCATGGATAGGGATGCCTGGAGTCCTATACGGATGGGACTCTAGGTTGCTTTTTGGATTCTGCTTTGGTGATCCTTACCTATAGACTTTGATGAGTCTTTGGCACCATCTAAGGATGAATTAGTGGGGCTCTCATCTAATTGGACTAGGTGATGTTATCCCATCAATCAGATTTAGATCTAATTGTATGAAGTAATGCAATTGCCTGGGATGATGTGGCACTGCATGGCGCAGCAGGGTCTAAAAGTAAATCCTATCTACGCCCAAATTTCAGAGAGTTTCTCTTAGGCCACACCCCAAGGCTGCCCCTCTCCCTCCACCATGCCATCTTTTGATCCTCTCTCTCCTCTCATACCCAAGGAAAGTTGGACTTCAGTTTGGTGCGATCCTGGCAAGAAAAGGCTAACGAGAAAGGAAGAAGGTAGCACTGCTGCAGAGACGACTACTGATCTTCAGAAGGAGTTTTAAAGATCCTCCAAATCAGATCCAAATCTAATTTTTGGAAAAGTGATAAAGAAGGAGAAGTTCTCTTGGTCCAGCTCAAGTGGATACTAGTAGAGGTCAGGTGCTTGCGTGGCTAGATCCAAAATCTCAGGCAATCGAAAGGATCATCAAAGGATAATCAGATTACCCAACATCAAGGTATAAATTAAATTAAATTTAATTTATTTTTATTTTTGTTGATTAGGTCTATAAAATTAGATCTGAAACATCTTAGTTCTAATATGGATGCTTGAGATAAATTTTTGAAGTATCTCTCTTGATCCGATCAGATCTGAACGAATCTGATCTAGGAAATCAGGATTTCCCCTTCAACTGGTATCAGAGCCAAATTCAATAAAAATTATTTAGATCTAATTTTTAATTTATTTTAATCCAATAATTAGTAATTTTAGATGTCACATGAGATGTGATTAGATCTAAAATTAAAAAAATTAAAATTAAATAATATAGATCTAAGTTCTACAATATGCATGACTAGTTGTAAAATAGAATAGTTCTATACATAGTTTTGCATGATCATGATTTATTTTGATTAAATTATAATTTTAGATATATTTATTTTTTATTTTTTAATGATTATAAATATTATAATAAGATTTAAAAAATAGAATATAAAATTATTTAATTTTTAGATCATATGAGATATGATGATTGCATGTCTAGACTAGTTGTAGAATAGTTCTACATAGTTCTCTAGATTAGAATTTATTTTGATGTGATCAATTTAAATTTGATTTTTTAGATAATTATGAGATAATTTAGATCTAAAAAATATGCATGCATGATACATGAGATGTATACAAAATATGTATTAAGTTAGATCAAATTTTATATATGAGATATATGATGTAGATCTAACTAGTTTTGTAGATTTATATTTCTAATTAAGGCATTTTCCTTGGCCGTCCGGTCATAAGAATAAAGTAGGGCTTAAATGCCCTCTCCTCCCATTCGATGGGGTATTCTTATGATATGTAGGGGTGCTACATGTTCGTCCTTAATCAGAAATCAAAAACTTACTTTCTGCAAAATCTTAGGATTTTATTTACTTATTTTATTTATGAACCCTAAACTTAATTAAAAATTAAGATTATAAAATATTAATTAGGTCTAAAATAGAAAATTTTAGATCTAAGACATATTCATAAATTTGGATTTGGGCTTGGGTAGCTCAATTTGGTCTAAGCGGTTGATCAAATTGAATCAGGAGTTAGTTAGATGGGATCAACAATGCTTAAATTGACTAGCCTAATAGGATTAAGTATGGGTCAAGATTGAGTCATGTGAGTGATCGATCAAGCTATGACCTAATTAAGCTCAGTGGTAAGAGTCTGGATTGTAGGCTAACTCAATTGATTCTAGCTCAACAATTTGGTGTCTGAGGTAAGTCTGGCAAATACGACCAACTAGTTTTTAATTGGAAGCTACTCGACTCGAATGCAATCTTGTCGAGTTAATGGAATATCCCTTCCACCGGTCTCACTTACTAGGCCATGTTTGTTGGCTCAGTCCTGATCTGAGGTGGTCAATAATCCATGCTAACCTATGCCACTAGGTTAGTCATAATGGTTATGACTATGTCAAGTCTAGTTTAATGAGACCTAAATCAAATCTTCCTAAGAAAAGATTAAGTCTAAGATCTTCCACCATTGTAGATGTGTAGGCCCTTTCGGAGGTTGATTATTCTTAGCTAGTTATAGTAGCTCAGTTGCACCAAAAAGATGCAACCATGTCTTTTAGGCATCAGATGCTATGGGCTGGAGGATGGATTGGGCTCAATATTTTGAATACAGTGAGAGACTCAATTAGAAATCCAATCTGTGCAAATGGTGGGTCTGACTTAACTAAGGAGTAAATCAATATTCCAGACATGGTGAGATTCATGAATTAGAGATCAAGTTTGGGTGCAGCATAATTGGAGAATCACTGAACTAGAGTTGTTCACTCATTGGCTAACTCATCACCAATAACTATTAGGTGAGGTGATGAGTCAGTTGGTGGAACCACACCATCCACTAGAAATCATTAATCATGAAGATTTTTGTATCTCTACAAAGGGAGTGTGGAAATCCAAAAAAATAGTGAGAGCTAATTTATTTAAAAATAAAATTTCTAAATAAATTCGTTAAGTCTTAATTATAATATCTAACCAGAAACTTTGACTCTTTACAGAAAAATATCTGCATCCAACACATTAGCACGAATCCTGAACACCCATAGACTGACCGGATCAAATTACAAGGATTGGCTTTGAAACTTCAAAATCATTTTGGATTCTAAGAAGTTAACTCATGTATTGGACCAGGACCCTCCCACCTTATCAGCCCATCCATCCGCTGAATAGAGAGCGTCTCTAGATAAGTGGACAAATGAAGATAACAAGGCTAGATATTACATGTTGGGCTCGATGTCTGATGAACTTCAGTGCCAACATGAAGATATCAAGATTGCTCGTCAAATGTTGGCTCACCTACAAGAGATGTTTGGTGAACAGAGTCACGCAGCCAAGTATCAAGTCACTAAATGACTTTTCAAGGCTAAGATGCATGATGGGCAGTCAGTCCAAGATCATTGTCTGATGATGATCAAGGATTTGAAAGAGCTTGAGAAGCTCGAGTGAGGTTGGACTTGGATCTATAGAATGATATAATTCTGCAATCTTTGACTGATGCGTATGGGCAGTTCATCATGAACTACCATATGCATAAACTTTAAAATTTCTTGGCCGAACTTATGAACATGCTGGTTACCACTGAGCTTTCTATGAAAGGTTCTAAAGGCTCAGTGCTTGCTATGGAATGGACTTCTTCCAAGAGAAAGTCTTTTGAAAAGAAGAAGAAGTCTGTGAAAAAGCAGAAGGTGGAAGGAAGAAAGAAGAAAAAGACAGAGCTAAAAAAGAAGGCCGCTGAACAAAGAAAAGTATTTTCATTGCAACAATGATGGCCACTGGAAGCAAAACTGCCCTACTTACCTGGCCATCCTAAAGAAGAAGGAGGCAGGTCCTTCTAGAGGTATGCTCGTTATTGAGTCTAACCTTACGATTTCTTCTGCATCCAGTTGGGTGCTTGACTCTTGGTTCTAGTGCTCACTTGTGCACTTCTATGCAGGGTCTTGAGGATAGCAGGAGGCTGAGGGATGGTGAGATGATCCTACGCATCGAAAATGGAGCAAGAGTTGCTATCGTGGCCATGGAAATATATCCTCTTCGACTACCATCTAGTTTAGACTTAGTGTTAAAAGACTATTATTATGTGCCTGCAGCAAGTAGGAATTTGATTTCTTGTTTTTTGCCTTACATTAGAAGGCTATGTAATTAGTTTTCTTAAGGACCATTGTAATATTCTTTATGAAAGAAATAAAATTGTAAGTGGTTTCCTTATTAATGGTCTTTATCAGTTACATGTTGATGTATCTATTTTTAATATCGAGCAAAATGTGAATACCATGAAACGACCTAGGGATAGTCCAAACGATAGGTATCTATGGCACCTAAGACTAGGTCATATAGCAGAAGATAGGATTAACAAATTGGAGAAAACTGGACTATTGAGTCCATTGACTTTCGAGTCATATCCAATTTGTGAATCTTGTCTTCATGGCAAAATGACTAAGCTTCCTTTTGTAGGACATGGGGAAAGGGCAACGGATCTTCTTGTCCTAGTACATACTGATGTGTGTGGCCCATTTGATGTCCGGCTAGAGGCAACTTTATCCACTTCATAATCTTTACCGATGATTTATCTAGGTATGGGTATGTGTATCTTGTGAGACACAAGTCTGAAGCTTTTGAAAAGTTCAAAGAATTCAGACATGAAGTAGAAAAGCAAATACAAAAATCCATTAAGATTCTTCGATCAGATCGAGGAGGTGAATACCTTAGTCAAAAATTTCTAAACTAACTCAAGAAAAATGATAAAGTCTCTCAATGGACTCCATCTGAAATACCTCAACTCAATGGAGTTTCAAAATGGAGGAACTAGACCCTATTAGATATGCTTCGATCCATGATAAGCTTCACAGACCTCTCTGATTTTCTTTGGAGATACTGTATGTTAACTACAACATACTTAATAAATAGGGTTCCTTCTAAAACCGTTCCTACTACACTGTATGAGATATGGCATGATAAGAAACCTAATCTGAGTTATCTCAAAATTTGGGATTGTCCAGCTTATGTCAAAAGACAACAAACGGATAAGTCAGACATTAGATTCTTTAGAGCTTGATTTATAGGATATCCTAAAGAGTCATTAGGATATTATTTCTGTTAGATATGTGCCCTAGAAATCAGAATTGGCTGACACTTATAATACACTTCTAGGGGCAAAATTATAATTTTGACTAAAATCAATAAAATGGGTTATTTTCTATCACATATGTGTATTTAGTGTCTGTGATACATCCTTTGAGTTAATGGTAATGATAATTCATTTTTTCAAGAGTTGAAAATTTAAGATATGAATAATCATTATTAACTCATAAAATGCTTCCGACCATAGCATCATCACGAGGATGGTGATTGATCCAGAAGGTTGGTGTACAATCGCTTCTCTTTAGTAGATGAGTCTTGAGTCTATGGTGTGGAGACACCGGAGCGAGAGTACAGGTACTCGTTAGAGAATGAGGGCACTGAGCGTGACCACCTCGAGTAGTCATTAGGAAGTCTACCTTCTCGTCAATGACTGACTCGATGCTGCAGTAGTGTGTCTGGTTCTTTGACCTGAGGTGCATCGGCAGTTCACCTTGAGGGTGTTATAGTTTGACTACACCATTAACTCGGTCTCCTAGCCATATGGAACCCTGAGGTGTATGTTGGCTATAGCATGTTCATTGTAGGAACTGGATTGCATCAAGATGGAATCTATCTACCTCGGTGGTAGAGGAGCAGCCCTATGATGATCATGAGAATCAAGTCCAGAAGCCCATGGCCATGGCAGAGTGAAATAATAGAAAGAGTTTCTATTTAGATTTTCACATTGGACTTGAATCGAATGATTACATCATATGACAGAGACTAGGGTTTGACGAGTTCACCTTAACCCTAATCTGATCGGGGCTCAAGATAGAAGAACTTAATCACACAGGTAGCTGCACCAAGAGGTTCGCATTCAGCTCTGATGGGTTGCCACCATATACTGCTAGGTGTCACTGGTGGATTTTGGGAGCAATTAGAATGATTTAGATGATCGATCATTCTAGCTGTTCGAATCAGAAGAGTTCTGATCCATCGAAAGGAGTTTCGATGATGTCGATGATAGAGATCATGACATATCCCATTACCATACAGAACTGAACCTAACTGGGTCACACAAATAAGGGTTTGAATCTGGTGATCATCAATTGAACTGAATCTAGTTCAATTGATCTGAATGAGATTCAATTAGGTTCAAGGAAAATCGTGCTAGCACTCGATTGAACCTAACGTTCTTCTTTTACTATCATAAATAAGTTGTCCTGACTGAGCCAAAGGAGTTTGTGCTCAATCAGAGGCCTTCACTTGGTCTGACTGGAGCTTGTCCAAGGTCAGAAAAAGGTTGTCTTATTTTGTAAGACATTACCTACCATTTTTGGTCACCTGCCATTTCTCATCCTTTGACTTTGGTCAAAAGTTGACCTTTGACTGGTCAAATGTTGACCATTGATACTTTGACTTCTGTCCATGTGTCATGCACCTATTGGAGAGCTGGTGGGGGCTTGTCCCCCTGCCAGAACCTGGCAAGGAGGAGGGCGCACGCCACCCTTGGCGTGCACCCAAGTTGGAGGCGCCCAAGGAGTCCCTGTTGGACAAGGGACTCCATCTCCTTTTTGGATTCCAATTAGAGTTCTCCTAAGAACCAACTTTGACTGGTCTTAGGCATGCCATCTAAGGAGGAATCCAAGGGACTCTATTTCCACCAATCAGATTTAGATCTGATTTCATCAAAGGGTTGTGATTGGTTGGGAAGAAGAGGAGTTGGATCACAGATAGTCTATAAATAAGACCCTGCGCCCAACTCAAATTATGATTGGAAAAGGAATTAAAAATTCCCATGCCCAAGGCTGCCTCTCCTCTCCTCCTCCATGCCAAAGCATCTTCTCCCTCTCCTCTCCACATCCAAAAGTAGTTTTGGGTTCCTTGGTTGGTGCAATCCAGATGAGAGAAAGGCGACTGAAAGCTAGAAGGCTGCGCTGCTGCAAAGGACAACTGCTGATCTTCGAAAGGTGTTTTGAAGATCCTCCAGATCAGATCCAGATCTAATTTTTGGAGATGTGATAGAGAAGAAGAGGATCTCTCAGATCCAGCTCAAGTGGATATTGGTAGAGGCCAGGCACTTGCGTGGCTAGATCCAGAACCTTCCGCTGCTTATAGGATCATCAACGGGTAATAGGATTACCCTACATCAAGGTAAATTAAATTTGATTTAATTTATCTAAATTTTATTTTAATTATTAAAATAATAAAATTAGATCTTAAAATATCTTAGATCTAATTTAGATCAAAGAAAAAAATTTTTAAAATATATCTCTTGATCCGATCAGATCTGAACGAACCTGGTCCGAAAAATCAGGATTTTCCTTCAACTGGTATCAGAGCCAAGGTTCTAAAAGTATTTAGATCTAATTTTAAATTTATTTTAATTAAAAAATAAGTGAATTTTAGATGTCACATGAGATGTGATCAGATCTAAAATTAGAAAAAATTAAAATTAAATGATTTGGATCTAAGATTAGAAAATATGCATGACTAGTTCTAAAATAGAATAGTTCTATAGAATAGTCTTGCATGTTTTTAATTTAATTTGATTAAATCATATTTTAGATCTATTTATTTACTATTTTTTGATATTATAATTATTATAATAATATCTAAAAAATAGTAAATAAAAATTATTTAATTTTAAATATCATATGAGATATGATTGATGCATGTCTAGACTAGTTGTAGAATAGTTCTACATAGTTGTCTAGATTAGAGTTTATTTTGATTAAGATCAATTTAAATCTAATTTTTTAGATTATTATGAGATAATTTAGATCTAAAAATATGCATGATTCAATACATGAGATGTATGCAAAATATGCCATGATTAGATCTAATTTGTATATGAGATATATGATATAGATCTAAAACTGTTTTGTAGTATTACATGTTCCTGATTAAGGCATTCCTCTTGGCCGTCCGGTCATAAGAATGAAGAAGGATTTAAAGGCCCTCTCCTTCCATCCGATGGGGTGTTCTTATGATGTGTAGGGGTGCTGCACGTTCGTCCTTAATCAGAAATCCAAAACTTACTTTCTGCAAAATCCTAGATCCTGAAACCCTAGGATTTATTGTGCATATTTTGTTTATGAACCCTACTTAATTAAGAATTAAGATTATGAAATATTAATTAGATCTAAAATTGAGAATTTTAGATCTAAGACATATTCATAATACTGGGTTCGGGCTTGGGTAGCTCAATTAGGTCTAAGCGGTTGATCAAACCGAATCAAGAGTTGGTTAGATGGGATCAACAATGCTTAAATTGACCAGCCTAATAGGATTAAGTCTGGGTCAAGATCGAGTCACGATCAAGCAAGACCTAATTAGGCTCAGAGGTTAGAGTCTGGATTGT
Organism: Cocos nucifera; assembly: GCA_006176705.1. NCBI lineage: Eukaryota > Viridiplantae > Streptophyta > Magnoliopsida > Arecales > Arecaceae > Cocos > Cocos nucifera. Next base: position 12,067 of record QRFJ01007893.1, on the reverse strand, counting down.
AGGCTAACCCAATTGGTTCTGGCTCAATAATTTGGTGTCTAAGGTAAGTTTGGCACATACGATCGACTGATTTTTAATTGGGAGCTACTCGACCTGAATGCATTCTTGTACGAGTTAATGGCATATCCCTTCCACCGATCTCACTTACCTAGCCATATCTGTTGACTCAGTTCTGATTTGAGGTGGTCAATAATCCGAGCTAACCCATGCCACTAGGTTAGTCATAATTGTTATGACTATGACAAGTCTAGTTTAATGAGACCTGAATCAATTCTTCCCTAAGAAAAGATTAAGTCTGAGGTCTTCCACCATTGTAGATGTGCGGGCCCTTTCTCGGGGTTGATTGTTCTCAGCTGGATACAGTGGCTCAGTTGCACCGAGAAGATGCAACCATGTCTATTAGGCATTGGATGCTATGGGCTGGAGGATGAGTTGGGCTCAATATTTTGGATACGGTGAGAGACTCAATTAGGAAATCCAGTCTATGCAAATGGTGGGTCTGACTTAACTAAGGAGTGGATCAATATTCTAGATATGGTGAGATTCATGAATTAGAGATCAAGTTTGGGTGCACCATGATTAGAGAATCATTGAACAAGAGTTGTTCACTCATTGGCTAACCCATCACCAATAACTGTTAGGTGAGGTGATGAGTCAGTTGGTGAGACCGCACCACCCACTAGAAATCATTAATCGTGGAGATTTTTGCATCTCTATAGAGGGAGTGTAGGGATCGAGAAAAATAGTGGGAGCTAATTTATTAAAATAAAAATTTCTAAATAAATTGGTCAAATATAATTACAGTATCTACTAGAACTTTGACTCTCTATAGGATATTTCTTAACCCATTGGCACGGTATCCGGGACACACATAGACCTGATCGAATCCAATTAAAAAGATTGGCTTCAGAAAACTATACAAATTTATTTTAGTTTCGAGAAAGTTAACCAATGTATTTAGACCGATCCTCCCACCTTACAAGCTCGTCATCCACTAATAGAGAGCGGTCTCGAAAAAAATGGATAATGAAGATAATAGGCCCAGATAATTACAATGTTGGCTCTGATGTCTGATGAACTTTAGTGCCAACCATAAGATATTCGTGACTGCTCGCCAATGTTGGCTCACCTGCAAGAGAATGTTTGTGACAGAAGTTAGCGCAGCCAAGTATCAAGTCACACAAACGACTTTTTTTAAGGCTAGATGCAATGATGGGCAGTCAGTCCGAAGATCACTGTCTGATGAATGATCAGGACATGGAAGAGCTTGAGAAGCTTAGTTGTGGAAGCTCAGTTCTTGCTATGGAAGAACTACTTCAAAAGAAAGTCTTATGGAAAGAAAAAAGTCATGTGAAAAAGCCAAAAGGTGGAAAGGAAGCAAATGAAGAAGAAGGCAAGTCGAAAATGAAGCCACTGCCAAAGGAATGGTGTTTCCATTGCAACAGCGATGGCCATTGGAAGCGAACCTGCCCTACTTACCTGGCACCGCTGAAAGAACAAGAAGGAAAGGCCTTCTGGAGGTATGTCGTTATGAGTCTAACCTTATGGTTTCTTCTACATCTAGTTTGGATGCTGACTCGGCGTTTTAGTGCTCACTGTGCAACTTCCAATGCAGGATACTGGCGATAGCTGAAGGCTGAAGGGATGGAGAATGATCTCTAACGCGTCGATAATGAGCAAGAGTTGCTGTAGTGGCGGGTGGGAAGCATTACCACTCTTATGATTACCATCTGGCTTTAGACTTAGTTTTGAAAGATTGTTTATTATGTTGGGGCCTTCCAAAGCCCTAAGCCAGGATTTGATTTCTAATTTCATGCTTAGCACTAGAAGGCTATGTGATCCTTCTTCTAAGGAACTACTGTAACTTTCTTTATGAAAGAAATAAAATTGCAATAATTTTCTTATATAATGGTCTTTATAAGCTACATTTATTGTGTACTATTCTAACTATCGAGGCAAAACGTGAATGCCAGAACGAGCCTAGGGATAGTCCAAATGCACTTAGATAATCTATTGGCACCAAAGACTTAGAATCATATAGCAGAAGATAGGATCAACAAATTGGAGAAGAAATGGCTATTGAGGTCATTGACTTCGGAAGTGCATTATCCAACTTGTGACTCTTTCTCCAAGGCCAAAATAACCAAACTCCCTTTTGTAGGGACATTGGGGAGAGGGCCACAAGATCTCCTTGCCCTAGTAATACTAATGTGTGCGGCCTCATTTGATGTGCCGACTAGAGGCAATTTTATCTACTTCATTATTTTACTGATGATTCTGTCTAGGTATGGGTATGTGTATCTTATGAGACACAAGTTTGAGCTTTTGAAAAGTTCAAAGAATTCAGGCATGAAGTAGAAAAACAAACTAAATAACCAATAAGGTTCTTTCGAGTCAGATCGGAGGAGGTGAATACCTTAGCCGGGAATCCATAGACTATCTCAGAGGATAATGGCATAGTCTCTTAATGGACTCTCACCAAGAACAAACCTCAACCTCAACGGGGTTTCAGAATGGAGAAATAAGAATCTATTTAGATATGGTTCGATCATGATGCTTCACAGACCTTCCTGATTTCTTAAGGAACATTCATTGTTAACTTTCATTTATCCTAAACTGAATAGGGTTTCCCCTTAGACCGTTCCTACCACAACCGTTATGAAATATAGCATGGTAAGAAACCAAGTCTGAGTATCTCAGAATTGGGTGTGTCTGGCTTCATGTCAAAAGACAACAAGCCGGACAAGTCAGAGTTTAAGGTCCTTCCAGGCTTAATTACATAGGATATCCTAAAGAGTCATTAGATACCTATTTCTACTTCATAGAAGACTACATGTGAATTGAGTCGACATGCCAATCTTTCTTTGAAAAATAGTTTTATTCAAGATAGCGGCATTGGAAAGCAGATTAGCTTGATGATGAAAGTCCTCGCAAGTACAAATGAGCTAAGGACCAATTTGGAACCAATCAGGTTGAGCCATATAAAACACTACTCTCCATCCACCCGTAGATCGGAAAAGAGTTTTCCATCCCCCTGAATGATAACTTAAGGTACTTATTTCAGAGAGAAGAGAGAAAATGTTCTCGTAGGTAATCCGTGCTCATGATGATGATCCAAAACCTACAATGAGGCGATATCAGATATCGACTCTGAGAAATGGCTAGAGCAATGCCAGTCAGAAATTGACTCGATGCAACTTCAAACAAGTCTGACCTTGGGTAGATTCACAAAAGTTATAGTATAATGGGTGTAAATGGAATCTTCCAAGAGAAAGATTTGAGGGTAAGATGGAATGTGGAACATTCAAGGCTAGACTAAGTGGCAAAAGTTTTATAGTCAAACATGAAAGGCATTGGACTACAGGATACCTTCTTTCCTTTTTCACCCAGTGCGCTATGGCAAAATCCATCCGGCACATTTGCTTGTGTTGCAGGCTATTCGATTATGGAAAATTATGGAATGGCATTCTTTGAATAGAATATTCTGAGGGAAGATATACTTATATGGAAGCTGACTAGGTTTTCACATCCAATGATACTGTCACAAGGTTGCAAGCTGCCAAAGGTCATAATATGGACTTAAGCAAGCATCTCAGAGCCTGGGAACACTCATTTCATGATGTATAAATATATTTGTATTCATCAAAAACAAAGAGGATACCGTTGTGTCTTCAAAGAAGGTCAATGAAAGTGCTGATTGTCTTCCCGTATGGTACGGGTGACATTCCTCCTTATTGGGAATTATATTCTCACGATGACAATAGTTAAATTATGGTCGTGTCCAAGGAATCTCCATGAAAGACCTAGGTGAAGCATCTTTATTCTAGAATTAAGGTCTAGTGGATAGACCACTAGGATGCTAGGCACTCTTCATAGAAGACATGTACATAGAGAAAGTACTAAAGAGGTTATAGTATGGAAAAACTCAGAAGAGAGATTTAATACCCTTCAGACATGGTATTCATGCTTTCCAACGAAGATGTGCCCTAGCACACCTGAGAAATTAGAGAACGTATGAGCAAGTCCTTATGCTTCCTACAAATATAGGGAGGCCTCAATGTATGCCATGCTTATGTAACACGGACCTGATATAGCCCACGCTGTGAGTTGTTCTACAAAGCAGATACAGTCAAATCTTAGGTGAAGAACACTAGAGTTCTATGAAATGTACCCTTAAGTATCTTGAGAAGAACTAAGGATATTGATGTTGTATCTTTGGTAACGCGAGAAACAGAATACTCCAAGTCCAAGGGACATAGCTCAGAATTTTCATATCCCAATATAGATGAGTTGAAAGTGTGACATCTGGAAGTCTGTTTGTGCAATGTGGTCACTGTCAGCTATTAAGAGTTCCAAGTAAAACTATGATAGCAGATTCCACCATGAACAGGAATATATCGCTGTGCATCAGGTTGTGAAGAAAGCATTTCGGTACAAGAAGTTTTGCTGCAGAAATTAGAGTAATCCATTAGAATCCATTTTCTATACTACGACAACAAATGGAGCCATAGCCCTTGCTAAAGGAAGCCAAAAGTCTACTAGAAACCAAGCACATTGAGCGCGATACACCTCAAATCCGCGATTACCTCGAGAAAGGATTACGTCGAGGTCAAAAAAGTTGACTCCATAGACAAGGGTGCAGACCCACTTACAAAAGGCCATTGGGCATGCAGAAGAATCGAAGCCCCACCTGAGAAGAATGGGACTTAGACATTAGCCAATTGCTTTAAGGACAAATGGGAGATTATTAGATAATATGCCCCTAAGAGCCAAAAATTGGGCTGACTTGTAATATACTTCTAGGGGCAAAATTATATTTTGACTAACAATTAATAATATGGATTATTTTCTATCACATATCAATGTTATTTAGTGTCTGTGATAAACATCCTTTGAGTTAATGGTAATGATAATTTCTATTTCAAGAGTTGAAAATTTAAGAAAACATGAAATAATCATTATTAACTCATAAAATGCCTCCGGACCATAGGATCCATCACGAGAATGGTGATTGATCCGAAAAGATTGGTAAATACAATCACTTTCTCTTAGTAGATGAATCTTGAGTCTACATGTAGAGACGCCGGAGCGAGAAGTAACAAGTACTCGTTAGAGAAATGAGGGCACTAAGTGTGAACCACCTCGAGTAGTCATTAGGAATCTACCATACCTCGTCAATGAACTGACTCGATGTTGCAGTGGGTGTGTCTGGATCTTTGATCTGAGATGCATCGATAGTTTCATTCTTGAAGGGTGTTATAGTTTGACTACACCATAACTCGATCTCCAAGCCATAAATACGGAATCCTGAGGGTGTATGTTGCTATAGCATGTACATTGTAGGAACTGATAGCATCAAGATGGAATCTATCTACCTTCGTGAAGGGAAATCCTGATTTCTCGTCCAGGTTCGTCGAGATCGATCAAGATCAAGAAGATATATTTCAAAATTTTTCTCTTGATCCCAATCAGATTCTTGAATGTTTTCAGAATCTGAATACTATTATTTTAATAAATAAAAATAAATAAGATAAATTAAATCGAAATTTAATTTATCTGAATTTTGGGTATCCTTATTAACCCTGTAGAATGATCCTGATTGCACGGAAGGTTTCTGGATCTAGCCACGCAAGCGCCTGCCTCTACCGATATCCCTTAGGTTGGATCTGGAGATTCTCTTCTTCTCTATCGAACGTTCCAAAAATTAGATCTGGATCTGATCTGGAGGATCTCCAACAACTCCTTTTGAAAGATCAGCAGTCATCCTTTGCAGCAGTGCAACCTTCTTCTTTTGATCGCCTTCTTTTGATCTAGAACGCACCAACCCAAAATCCAAAACTCTTTGGAACGTGGAAGAGGAGAAGGAGGAGAAGTTAGGCATGAAGGAAGAGGGAGAAGGCAGCCTTGGGGCGTGGGAAATCTCTATTCAATTGCATTAGTATCTTAGTTAGCGCAGGTCTCTTTATAGACTAAGCGTGATCCAACTCCTCTATCTCAACCAGTCACAACCCTTTGTGAATCAGATCTAAATCTGAATTGGTTGCAATAGAGTCCCTGGATTCCTCCTTTAAGAGGTGCCTAAGACCTCAAACTGGATTCTTAGTAGAACTCTGATGGGAATCCAAAGGGAGGTGGAGTCCTTGTCCAACAGGACTCCAAGGCGCCTCTAACTTGGGCGCATGCCTAGGGTGGCGTGCGCCCTCCCTCCTTACCAAGTTCTGGCAAGGAGGACAGGCCCCCACCCAAGTCCTCCAATAGAGTTCGTGACACGTGGACAAAAAGTCAAAGTGTCTATGGTCAACATTTGACCAGTCAAAAGGTAACTTTTGACAAAGTCAAAGGACCAAAATGCAGGTGCCAAAAATGGCAGGTCATGTCTTATAAAATAAGACAACCTTCTCTAACTTGACAACTCCATTAGACCATATGAAGGCCTCTGATTGAGCACAAACTCCTTTTGGCTCAGTCAGGGACAACTTATTTGTGATAGTAAAAGAAAGAACTTATGGTTCAATCGAGTGCTAGCAATGATTTCCTGAACCTAATTGAAATCTCATTCAGATCAATGAAACCTAGATCAGTTCAATTGATGATCACCAAATTCAAACCCTTGTTTGTGTGACCCCAGTTAGGTTCAGTTCTGTATGGGGTAATGTGATATGTCATGATCTCTATCATCGAATCATCGAACTCCTTTCGATGGATCAAAATCTCTGATTCGAATAGCTAGAAAATGATCGATCACTAATCATTCTAATTGCTCCAAAATCCACCAGTGAACCTAGCAGTATGGTGGCAACCCCATCAGAGCTGAAATGCGCTCTTGGTGCAGCTACCTATGTGATTCAGTTCTTCTATCTTGAGCCCTATCAGATTAGGTTAAGGTAAAACTCGTCAAACCCTAGTCCTCTGTCATATGATATAATCATTCGATCAAGTCCAATGTGAAAACCTAAAACAGAAACTCTTTCTATTATTTCATCTGCCATGTCATGGGCTTAGGACTTGATTCTCATGATTATCATAGGGCCTGCCTCCTCTACCACCGAGGTAGACAGATCCATCTTGATGCATCCATTCTAAATGAACATGCTATAGCAACATACACCTAGGGTTCCAATATGGCTAGGAGACTCGAGTAATGGTGTAGTCAAACTATAACACCCTCAAGGTGGAACTGCCGATGCATCTTTAGGCTAAGAACCAGACACAACCTACTGCAGCATCGAGTCAGTCCATTGACGAGAAGTAAGACCTCCTAATGAACTACTCGAGGGTGTCAACGCTCAGTGCCCAGTTTCCTCTAACGATACCTATATTTCGCTCTGGTGTCTCCACAAAAAACAATAGAACAGACTCATCTACTAAAGAGAAGCGATCCGTACACCAACCTTCTGATCAATCACCATCCTCTGATGAATCCTATGGTCAGGAGCAATTATGAGTTTAATAATGAATTATTCATGTCTTAAATTTTTCAACTCTCGAAAATATGAATTATCATTACCATTACCAAAGGTGTAATCACAGACACTAAATACACCATATGTGATAGAAAATAACCCATTTATTGCTTTCCAGTCAAAATTACAATTTTGCCCTTAGAAGTGTTTACAAGTGTCAGCCATTCTGGCTTCTAGGCAAAATATAATAACAACTCCAACTTGTTCCTAAAGTCAATTGGCTACAAGTCTAAGTCCCAGCTCAGGTGGGCTTCGATCTTCTGCTGCCCAACGGCTTTGTAAGTGGGTCTGCACATTATCTACGGAGTTGACTATCTTGACTCGACGTAACACCCTTTTCGAGGTAATCGTGGATGGGGTGAATATCACCGTTTTGCTTAGAAACTCAATCCAGCTGACACACCACCATTGCACAACAAACAGTCGCCAGATGTCGACTTTCGATCATCTATATCAGTCCATGAAAGTCCGAGACTGTTATCCCTGGACCAGGAGTTCTCCGTTGCCAAAGACCAGCATCAATCCTTAGTTCTTCTCAAGTACTTTAAGGATACATTTCACAGAAGTCCAGTGTTCTTCACCTGGATTGACTGATATCTGCTTGTGACACCCAGCATAGGGGCCCCTAATATCAGGTCGTGTACATAGCATGGCATAACATGAGCCCCTATTGCAGAACAATAAGGGATCTCTCATAGCTTCTAATTTCCTCAGGTGTGGCTGGGGCCACATCTTTCTTGGAAAGATGAATACCATGTATGAAGGGTATAATCCCTCTTTGAGTTTTCCATTACTAAACCTCTTTAGTACTTCTCTATGTAACATCTTCTTGATAAAGTCCCTAGCTATCCTATTCGGTCTATCCTATAGACCTTAATTCCTAGAATAAAGGAATGCTTTCACTAGGTCTTTCCATGGAGATCCTTGGACCACCACATCTGACTGATGTCAACATGGAATATCATTCCCAAATAAGGAGGATGTCATCCACGTACAATAATGAGAAGACAACAGCGCTCTCCACTGACCCTTTTTGAAAACAACATGGTTCCTCTTCGTTTTTGATGAAACCAACTTTTTGATCACATCATTGAAATGAAAGTGTTCCGCTCCGAAAATGCTTGCTTAAGTCCATATATGGACCTTTGCAGCTTGCAAACCTTGTGATCAGTATCACTGGATGTGAAACCTAGCGGCTGTTCCATAATAGATATCTTCCTCAGATACCATTAGGAATGCCATTTTCATGTCCATTTGCCATATTTCATAATGAAATAGGCTGCAACGGCAAGCAATGTGCGGATGATTTTAGCATAAGCTACCGAGAAAAGATATCCCTGATAGTCAATGCTTCCACGTTGGACTATTAACCTTTTGCACCAGTCTTGCTTGAAATGTCTCCACATTCCCATCTGCACCAAATTTTCTCTTGAAAGATCATTTACACCCATAGGTACTTATACCTTCTGGTGGATTTCCAAGGTCCAGACTTGGTTTGAGTGCATCGAGTCGATCTCTGACTTCATTGCCTTAAGCCATTTCTCGGAGTCCGATATCTGATATCGCCTCGTTGTAGGTTTTGGGATATATCCATGAGCACATTACCTACGAGGAACATTTCCTCCTACATCCCTCTGAAACAATACCCAAGTATCTTTCAGGGGGATGGAAACTCTTTTCGATCTACGAGGTGGAGGAGGTAGTGGTTCTTTATTGGCTAACTGATTTGGTTCCACTTGGTCCTTAGCTCGTTCTGCTTGTGAGACTTTTCTCATCAAGCTTGATCTGTTTTCCAATGCCGCTTCTTGAATAAACTATTTTCAAGAAAGGATGCATGTCGACTCAACAATCATATTGTGGTCTTCTGGAATGTGAAATAGTATCCTAATGACTCTTTAGGATAATCCTATGATGATGCTCTAAAGGACCTAACTCTAACTTGTCCCGCGTGTTGTCTTTTGGACATGAGCCGGACAACCCCAAATCTGAGATGACTCAGACTTGGTTTCTTACCGTGCCATATCTCATACGTGTGGTACGAACAAGTTTTAGAAGGAACCCTATTCAGTAGATAAATTGAAGTTAATAATGAATGTCCCCAAGGAAAAATCAGGGGAGGTCTGTGAAAGCTCCCATGGATTCGAACCATATCCAATAGAGTCGCGATTTCTCCATTCTGAAAACCGTTGAAGTTGAGGTGTTCCTGTGAGTCCTATTGAAGAGACTATGCCCATTTTCCTTAAGATAGTCTAGGAATTCCGGCTAAGGTTATTCACCTCCTCGATCTGAATCGAAGAGCCTTAATGAGTTTCCAGTTTGTTTTTCTACTCATGTCTGAATTCTTTGAACTTTTCAAGGCTTCAATGACTTGTGTCTCATAGATACACATACCCATACCTAGACAGATCAAATCAGTAAAGATAAATGAAGTTAGACAAAAATTGCCTCTAGCCGGCACTCAAATGGCTGCACACAATCTGTATGTTACTAGGGCAAGGGATCTATGGCCTCTCTCCATGTCCAACAAAAAGGGAGTTTAGTCATTTTGCCTTGAAGACAGGATTCACAAAGTTGGATATGACTCGGAAGTCCAATGGACTATAGTCCATTTTTCTTCATTTGTTGATCCTATCTCTGCTATATGACTAATCTCAAGTGCCATAGATATCTGTCGTTTGGGACTATCCCCAGGTCGTTTGGCATTCCACGTTTTGCTCGATAGTTTATATCAGGTACATTTTCAATATGTAGCTGAAATAAAAGACCAATTAATAAGGAAACCATTTGCAATTTTATTCTTTCATAAAGAATGTTACAATGGTTTAAAAGGTGATCCACATAACCTTCTTGTGCTAAGCATGAAACAGAAATCAAATTCCCTGCTGGCTGCCAGGCACAGAAATAAACAGTCTTGCAAAACTAAGTCTAAACCCAGATGGGTAATCGCAGAGGGTATGTTTCCCACGGCTTACACAGCAAACTCTTGCTCCATACCGATGCCGTAGGATCCATGTCTCCATCCCTCAGGCCTCCTGCTATCCTCAAGACCCTGCATAGAAAGTGCATAGGTGAGCACAGATCCAGAGTCAAGCACTCCAACTGGATGCAGAAGAAACCGTAAGGTTAGCTCCAATAACGAGCATACTCCAAGAAGGACCTTCCTTCTTGTTCTTTAGGGTGGCCAGGTAAATAGGGCAGTTCCCGCTTCCAAGGCCGTCGCTGTTGCAATGGAAACACTTCCTTTGACATCGACCTTCTTCCTTCGGTCGCTTCCTTCTTCTTTTGATCCTTCCACCTTTTGCTTTTTTCACAGACTTCCTTTTTCTTTCCAAAAAAAAAAAAAAAAAAAAAAAATAAGACTTTCTTTTGGAAGAAGTCCATTCCCATAGCAAGAACTGAGCCTTTAGGAACCTTATAGAAAGCTCAACGGTAACGCAGCATATTTTCATTAAACCTCGGCCAAGGAAGATTCTGAGTTTATGCATGTGGTAATTCATGATGAAAATTGCCCCTTATGCATCATCAGAGGATTGTAGATTGTTATCGTTCTGCAGTCCAAGTCCAACTTCACACTGAGCTTCCTCAAAAGCTCTTCATGTCCTTGATCAATTATCAGACAGTGATCCTTGGACTGACTGCCATCACGCATCTTAGCCCTTAAAAACTCATTTTGTGACTTTGGATATTTGGCTGCGTGACTCTGTTCACCACATCTCCTGTAGGTGAGCCAACATTTGGCGAGAGTCCCGTATCTTTAATATTGGCGCTGGGCTCATCGACATCGAGCCCAACAAGTAAATAATCTGGCCTTATTATCAATCGTCAATCCATTTTTTCCAGAGACCTCTCTGTTCCAACAGATGGACGGGCTGTAAATGTGGGAGGGTCCTGGTCCAAAACATGGGTTTAACTTCTCGACCCATACATTTTGTAGTTTCTGAGCCAATCTTATAATTGGATCCAGTCAGTCTATGTGTGTCTAGGATACGTGCCAGTGGGTTGGACGCAGACATTTTCCTGTAGAGAGTCAAAGATTCTAGTTAGAATATTGGTAAATTTTGACTTGACCCAATTTGGTTTAGGAATTTTATTTTAAACAAATTAGCTCCTACTATTTTCTCGGATCCCTACACTCCCTCTGTAGAGATGCAAAAATCTCCACGATTGATAATTTCTAGTGGGTGGGTGCGATCTCACCAACTGAACTCATCACCTCACCTAACAATTATTGGTGATGGGTTAGCCAATGAGTGAACAACTCTTGTTCATGATTCTCTAATCATGTGCACCCTAACTTGGTCCTTTAATTCATGAATCACCGTATCCAGAATCATTGAATCCACTCCCTTAAGTTAAGTCAGACCCACCATTTTGCTGGACTGGGTTCCTAATTGGTCTCTCCACCGTATCTGAATATTGAGCCCAACTCATCCTCCAGCCCATAGCTCCAAGATGCCTAAATAGACATGGTTTGCATCTTCCCGGTGCACTGAGCCACTGTATCATCGGGAATCAAATCAAACCCCGGGAGGGCCCCGCACGTCTACAATGGTGGAAGACCTCGGACTTAATCTTTTCTTAGGGAGAATTGGATTCAGGTCTAT